>PVJH01019583.1:0-42401 GCA_004026705.1 Nesogale talazaci
TCCCACAAGCCCTCCTGGCCGCTCACACAGGTGCTCCTGTTATAGAAACACGGCGCTGAGCGGCTGGAGGTAAGGAAGACAGCTCAAGAGAAGGAAGGGTGCCTGAGGGAGAGAGGGATGGGCTAGACGCCTGAGAGGCAGGGCTGCTGTGAGGGTAGGGAAGGGAGGGAGGGAGACTGGGGTGTGATGTCAGAAACTCACCACCCTAACATACCCCAACCAAGCCTGCTCCCTCAGTGCAACAGGAAGAACCTGAGTTCAGCACTCTATAACAGAGAAAGCTAAGTTAGTAATGGACAGTACAAAATAAGAATTTTAGGTTAATTTTTTTAAATTAAGAGCCTCAAAGAAACAATCGGGTTTATTAGAACAATAAAGCAGAAAGAGTCAAGAGTAGGTATAATCTGAATTTTTTTAAAAAATGTATTTCCATCCATTCTGACTCCTGGCAATGCTGTGTGAGTGAGCATTGAATGGGACTCCAGACAGTTTCCCATGCACCTCCGCAGGTTTTTCCTCCAACTGCCTGATGAGTGCGAAAACCACCAGCCTTGGACAAACCAACACATTCCTCATGCGCCCTGACCCTACACCCTGGAGCACATTTCTTAAGTCGAGGAAACAGGACATAGGCTCCTTCCTGCCCCAACCAGGGAGCTGGATAGAGACCTGGATAAAGGGGTGGGGGGTGGGCAGAACGGAAAAGGTCCTTTAAACTACTTTCCTCCTGCTAGATCTTTGTAGGTAGCAAGTGCTCTCCATGTAATTGACAAAGACTCAGAGACCAGAAGCAGGAAAGAAGCCTTTCTTGCTTCTGTTTTAGAAGCCGATCCCCGTGCCCTCTCCATCAGCTGATTGCTATTCAAAGAAAATGAAATTCTAACAAGCTAGGGGAAGGAAGCTCATTTATTGTCTCTCTCTCTCTCTCTCTCTCTCTCTCTCTCACACACACACACACACACACACACACACACACACACACATATACATCCTGGCAAGTGGGTCTATCACCCACTTGAAAGACATTCAGCTCTGGAAAGGAAGATTTTAGTGGTTCATCAAAGAAGCCGGAATATGTTTGGGAAGTTAGCCAATTAGATGTGTCTATGCTGTTTGATACCCATCCCCGCTCCCCACCATCACTTTCCCTTTCTTTGATGCTCAAGGCATCAGAGTTCTTTTTATTCTGAGCAGAAAAAGCCACAGATGAGGCTGAGGCAGTAAGTGGGATGTGAAAAACACCCATCAAACCGGCTGCAGGCCGACTCCTTTACGTCAAATAGAAGGTGTCTCACGGGCTGCGTCCGCCCAGGCCTGGCCAGTCGGTTTATAACTCAACACGATTAAGCCCAAGCCTGAAGGAGAAAACAAGCAAAACCAGAGAAAACGTATAACATGACTGGAATGGGGGGGGGGGGGGGGGATCTACTAAATGAATGCAAATCTCCAAGTATTCACCTTTCTGCTTAGATGCTCCCTGGAGGTGGAAAGTACCATCTCATTAGTCTCTCAAACACTGTTGGGCCCCAAATCGAGCACACTGTACGATCCAAAATCAGCTCTCATGGAGTGAGTGGGAATAAAATAATACATGTGGTATTTTTCATTTTTACATGACTTGAGTGCATCACTTTCGGGTGTTAGTTTACTTGATTGTGACCTCAAAACCCAAAGTGTCAACTTTCATTCCAGATTGTCCCTAAGAAACTGTCAATTAGATGAGTGTAATTGCTCTCTAATTGAGCACCAATTACATATTGGAGCTGACTTAATCTCAGTATGCTGTTGCTGGATGCTCTTGGGTCCCTTCTGACTGGTAGTGGCCCCAGGGGACAGAATAGAGTTGTCCCATCATGTTTTCTTGGCTGCAATCTTGATGGAAGGAGACCAGCAAGTCTGTCCCCACAGAGTTGGTGGGTGGGTTACCCAGAAACCTTCAGCAGAGGAACACTTGACCATTATAACATTGCATTCTGCATGCTCATCCCCTTGCAGAGAAATCTTACATTCTGTGGCAGACCAAGTCCCAGAGCCAAGTCTAGATCAATGCAGGGATTTCATATCCAAGGGACATGCTCTGATCCATCCAATTAAACCTTGTGGTCCCCCACCCCTACCCGGCCCACTGACGGCATCAATCTGCAAATATGCCTGGAGATGCCCACTCCCCAATCATCTCCCTCTTCCCAAGAGACTCCTTCTTTGTCATTGAAACAATGGGTCAGGCCACATCTCCTTGGTGGCACCGGCCATAATGCCATCTCCCCCTTCTCAAAACTAGGCTTCGTTGATGTCACAACATTGACCACAGACACTGCTAAATGGATGCATTATCCGATGTGCTCAATCATCAAGAAATAAGACATTAGCCCATCCATCTTGTCATAATAGCTACCATAATGCCCTGCACTCCCTGTTTCTCAAAATATTCTTTGAGTGGAGGAATAAGGATTTTGTCGATATTCAGAACTTTGTCTTCTATTTTTTTTTCTGTGTTCCCTAAGGATATTGTGGGGTTTTGTTTCTTAACATGGGTGGAATCAGTGAAGGGAAGAAATGAGTGCAAAAGCAATGAAGAAGAAAATTCAATAGAATTGGAAATAAACTGAGTGTGAGGTCTCATGAAAACCAAAAACCAGAAATGGAGACAGGAATAGTCAGCAACACATTGACCAATAGGGGATCCGAGGACTGATGGCCTGGTTGGACCTGACCCAGTGCAGTGGACTTGGGGGTTTTTCATTTGGTTGGTTGGCTCTAATGTAAGGAGAGCTGGTATGTTTTCTTTTTCATTCATTCCATACATATTAATTAAGAATCAGCTATGTACCAAGATACTTCTAGTTTGAGAGTTTCCTCTTGAAGATTTCCAATGGCACACTTGATGAAATGCAATTTGCAGTACACTTAGAGAAAGCAAAAGTCCATATCTGTTCAAGACAGATAAAAATTTGACAAGAATTATCGTGAACATGTCTGTTCAGGAAGGAGATAATGTTGATTCAGGGCACTAGGATTTCATAAGGATGAGTCTATTAACTTGTAATGTGAAAAATGTTGAGTTGGCAAGTCTTTGGTATCCTGACTTTCACAATAGGAAAGTATGTCATTACAAATTCTTTCCTGTGAGGAAAATGCCATAGTTAGATGTTTAATTGAATAGGTTAAAGATGTTCTACTTGGGAAAACTAGTGGTGATAGAGGAACGAGCAGAAAAGAAGAGGATGGTTGATGGCATGCGCTACCCACTGGTGGCACAGACAAGGGTGAAGGAGAGCGCAGCATGAGGTGCCTTTGGTTTTCAGAATGCACTCAATGGCACCCAACAACAATGATAATGCTGACACAGTACTATGTTAAAGAATCATTTTCTCGTTTTTCTTTCTAAAACGAAAATGCAGGAATTATAAATATATTGTAGCATATTTCACATGCATAGGCGTAATGCGTATACACAAGAGTAAGTCAAAGTATTGCAACAAGATTTTGTTTTCAAAAAATAAAAATGTGAAGCTATTGTTTCTTGACATGAGCTCCATCCAGATCTCTACACTCCTGCAGGCAGCGTTTCTAGCTCACTGACCCTTACCTGAAGAATCCTGCCCTCTTCGATTGACACCACATCAAAACAAGATTCCTGGCATCCCACAGAGACCCAACGTATATGTCTCTTAAATATTCTAAGAGCCTCAGGAGCAAAAGAAGTATGTAGTGGCAAGGTCAGGGTTGTAAGACGAATGCCATAAGGTTTCAAAAACAACAACAACCAGCAACCTCCACGCCTTGCTACTCTTGAAGAATGAAAAAAATGCACTGTTGTGACAGAAAAGATTCCTCACTTCAAATTCCCTGGCCTTTATCTTACCACTGCAGGTTTCAATTTTGCTTTAAAATGCTTCAGCATAAGCCCTGTGGTCACTCAGTCCTTCAAGGAATCAAACATATGTAAATAAATAGTTGCCATAATCATCTGAGCTGGTCACAGTGCCTTGAATTTCACTGGGTCAGCAGGTCCCCTCTGACACCACTGTTCAATTTGGACCTTATTTGGAAGGCTCCACATGAGACAAAGGCAAGCACATGCCG
This sequence comes from Nesogale talazaci, assembly GCA_004026705.1. NCBI lineage: Eukaryota > Metazoa > Chordata > Mammalia > Afrosoricida > Tenrecidae > Nesogale > Nesogale talazaci. The sequence continues at coordinate 4,087 of PVJH01019583.1, forward strand.
GAGACAAGCTGTCTGCCTCCATCTGCGCATCACAGACACCTGTGTGAATCCTTTGTTCCCAGTAAGTCTGTTTGTGTGTGCCCTGGAACCCCAGTAGCACCGCTTTCAACTTACATTGTGCACACAGACATGGGATAACATTTTCCAGGATTAAATTAAAAGGAACATTTTAAACATGTAATTCCCATCAGTTTGAACTGTAGAGGCAAAAGTAGCCATTGATGCTCAAATTTGAGAGCATTTGTGGAGTCTGAGCGGCTTTGAGGACACAAGAGTTCAGCAGCTAACTGAAAGGTTACACCTTCCAATCCACTAGCTGCTTCTCAAGAGAAAGAGGCTGTCTGTTTTGTAAACCCTGAAGAGAGAGAGAGAGAGAGAGAGAGAGAGAGTCCTACCTTGTCCTTCAAGGACATTATCAGACTCAATTCGAAGGCAAGAGGTTTCGGTATCTGGTCGATGAGTATAAAACTGGATAATTAGAGTAACATGTGGTGTCCCTTCGGCTCAGAAGTGCTCATAAGAGGATATGAGCCCAAGCACAGTCATCAATAGTCTTCTTGGGGCCACCTTGCTTTATGCACTGTCTATTTTCAGCAGCAAAACATTTAGCCAATGCCTATTATTAGCAAAGAATTGTGCTAAATGTTAGTGTTCCAAAGAACACGCTTATACTTTTAAGTTTCTACCATCAATATTAACAGCTTATATTCCCCAGTATCATTTGATCTCATGGGACTCTCTTATGGTTCTTGCGTGTCCTGCATTGTGCCTATTAGGCTTTGCCTCAAACTTCCAAGCAGCCGCAGATTGCTAGGAAGGAGAACCAACATCCCCTGGCATCAGCCATTCTATGGATGTTCCATTCGTCTGTGATCAAGCAGGGCACCTGAGACACCACCACAATGTTGACAAAGTAAGCGCCATTGTACATGTTGACCGAAAGTATATTATAAACAATAAAAACAGATTCTCAAAAGAGGAACCACTTACTCTTCCCCAAAGTATGCATGATGGTGCTGTGGATTATGAGTGCACAAGATCGGTGGTAGGAATTCACCAGCCACTTCAGGAAAGATTTACAGGGCAAACTCTACAAGGGCAATTCTACTCTGTCCTATAAAGTTGGGATTGATTTGATGGCAGTGGTGTTTCTTTATTTAGAAAGTGTTGATTCTTATATGCCACTGGGCAGACACACTTTGGTCCATGTCACAAGTTGTGTTCATATCACCACTGCTACCACCATGCTGCTTAGGGGAAGGACCTGCAGGTGTTGCTGAGCCTTGCTGGTCTCTGCTGTAGGTTCTTGTTACACTACCCAGGCCTGGGGGTCTCATTATCCATGACCTGACCTGGGACACACAGCTGGAGGTGGAGAGATGTGCTGCTCATGCACAGGTCACAGTCAGGCCTCTGTTATGTGTACAAGTGCTCCAGCAAACCAGCTACCCAAAGGGGCTCAGTTCTGACTCAATAATATAACAAATCCACTGCAGCCACCCCACTCAGTGACCCGGAAAACCAACAGCTGCTGTCTCTTATGACCTTCCACTCTCTTCAGAGACAGCTTTCTTCTGGATCTAGGAGATTATCAATGCAGGGAAACCAGGTCCAAAGGACATGCTCTCCTACAGATTCCTTGTTGGCAGTGAACTGCCATGAGATTGACCCTTATGCAGGTCTACTTTTTATCAATATCAAAACATGGTTCTTACAGCAGGAACACAAATCACTCAATTTGTCTAGTAGCTAACTAATTCCATCTGTGGATAAAAGTTACTCAATTTGCATAGTAAATTGGCCAATCCCTCGTTGATTGTGGCCCAGCCAATGATTCTGGGAGAGTTAGAAGATCACAGCTAGAAAAGCCATATAAAAAGTATGTTCCAATCACTGAAGACAAAGCAGGTCCATAAGTAAATGTGGTAAAGAAAGCTTATGGTGTGCGACTATCAAAAGACATCTGGGGTCTTAAGGACTTGTAAATAAACAAGTGGTCATCCAGCTGAGAAGCAACCAAGCCCACATGGAAGAAGCACACCAGCCTGTGTGATCACAAGGTGTCAATAGGATCAGATACCAGGCATCAAAGAACATTATTGTGAATGAAGGGGAGGGTAGATTGGAAACCCAAAGCCCATCTTTAGGCAACTTACAGAAGGATGACAGGGAGGAGACAAGCCAGTAAGAGCACAGTACAGCACTGACGAAACATGCAATTTCCTCTAGCTCTTTAATGCTTCATCCTCCCCACCCCCCACTATCATGATTTCAACTCTACTGTGCAAATTTGGCTAGACCAGAGCATGTACATGGGTATAGAAAAGAGCTGGAAACACAGGGAATCCAGGACAGATAAACTCTTCAGGACCAATAATGAAAGTAGTGATACCAGGGGGGAAAGGGGAAGATGGGAGAGAAAGAGGGAACCAATCACAATGTTCTACATATAACCCCCTCCCTGAGGGCAGGCAACAGAAAAATGGGTGAAGGGAAACTTCAGACAGATTAAGGCATGAAAAAATAATAATAATTGATAAATTATCAAAGGTTCATGAGGGAGGAAAAGTGGGGGAAGGGGGATGAGGAGGTGATTCCAAGAGCCAAATAGAAAGAAAATATTTTGAGAATGATAATGATGACAAATATACAAATGTGCTTGCCACAATGGATGGATGTAAGGATTGTGATAAGAGTTGTACAAGCCCCCAATAAAATTATATTTTAATAATGTTCACAGCACCACATATGCCCTATATGGACAGAAGGATCCTGAGGCACTTAGCTTTTCTATCAACTTACACCTGTGTAAAAGTGTAGGAGGAGACAATCAGGTGATTGTCTGGTGATGCCTCCTTGAGAGTGTGGCTGTTTATCAACAGTTTCATTGGTCCTTCTTCCACATATCACACAATTCAAGAGGTCTGTCAGATCATGTACAGTTGTATAGTCATTACCACAATCAATTTTCAAACATTTTCCTTGTACATTGTATGTGACAAAAATATGCACAACCAGATATTCTCCAATTCAACAACTTTGGCATGTACAATTCAGTGCCATTGATCATACTCTTGTTGTGCAACCACTACTGATATCCTATTCCATATTATTCTTCTACCACTAATATAAGCGCACTGCTTTTTGTAGAAGTTACATGATCTCCTGTCACCAGGAGCAAAGGGAGTGGAATCTAGCCTGTTAATCAGGTCATAGCCAATGACTAAGCCAATGCCATAGCCTCTATCTAAGTATGGCCGCCTGAGGATTCTGGGCACACCTGTCTTCCTCTCCAGAGGTAGGATACGCACTCTCTCTGCTTGAGATTCCTGTGCATAAGTCACATGGACCCATGCTGATGGCAGACAGAGCTCTGGAGCTGGAGGAGCCATGTGGAGACCCACACCAGGGCTAAGATGCTTCCACTGCCACTGGATCCACCACTGGCCTGTGACCTTCCTGCACTTAGCATGTGCTATGTGAGTCTAAAGAAGAATTTATGGACTAGTATGAGACATATAGCCAATAGAGAATTTATGGACTTGATCTGGACTGGGCCAGGATATTTTCTTAATATACAATTACCCTTAGAGATAAAAGTCTCTTTTACACATATGTGACCATCAATGAATTTGTTTCTCTAGTCTACCCAGTCAAACACAGCTTATAAGTAAAAACTCTTCCTCCTTCACTCATGGTAGCCAGTGGTCAACTTTGGTTTCTTTTTCTTTCTTCCTCTCTTTCTTTTTAAGTAGTTTTCCTGATATAAGATTCATTAATCATACACTTCTATAGGTGAATTACTTTTATAAATAGTCATAGATACATCATCACAATCGGTTTTAGTGTTCCCTCCCCCTCCCACATGCATTATTTGCTCCCTATACCAGTCCCTGATAAACCATTACATCAGCTTCTGTCTCTATACACCCATTACTTCTGGACTTCATAACTGGGAAACTTAACAGAAACCATGAAAAACAAAAACAAAATGAAACAGAAAGAAGAAAATAATATAAAGATACAAATCAAGAGTAAGAAAGAAAAGCCCGCCCACAATATTTTTTTTTAAAGCTAGAGACTATCTGTTGTGGAACATGCAAGAAATATTTAAGCCAATAGCAAATTCAGTTTGAATCAAGAGGGAGGTTAATTGACCACGTATCATGTTGTGGTTAAAGAACCATTATCAAGTTTACAGTCATGTCTATCTGGTTCTAAAGCTGTTCAAGTCCTTGGTCTGTAGCCAGAGAAGACCTGCAGAGGCTTAATCTGCCTAGACAGAGAGTGTAACTTTTCTATAAGAACGCAGTGGGTACTTTCCCCACCTTTATCCTTGCTGGGATTCTGTATATGCCTGAAGTGGCAGCCCCTGTGTGCTGTTGATTCTAGGAGCCAACTTCCCATGCTGCCATGTTCCCACCAACCTTAGCTGTACATGACTGAACCCACTTGCCTTTGCTCTCCCCTTATCCCCACTTCACCGTTCTGAGTCAGCACCCAGCAGTTACCAGACTCTAAAGAGATCACTGGTTCATCCTGGACCCATAGACTTCCGTTGGACTGGGCTGAGATGCTCTCTTAGTATAAAATTGCTGCTTGATATAAAGTTCTTTGTTATACATATATGAGTGTCACTGGTTTTGCTGCTCTAGACAGCCCAGTCTAACTTATGTTATTTTGTCCTAAGCAGCTAAGGCAAAAGGAAGAAATGGTGATGTCAAAGAGGTGGAAAGACTATTTCAAAGTGAAACTCTAGAAGATAATGCCCAATATTATAAAGAAATGTGAAAAGACCTAGAATTGGTAATATAAAAAGGAAGAACATCCTCAGCATATCTTCAAGTAAAAGAATTGAGGGGAAAAATTCAAGCCTTGAGTTGCAATATTAAAAGATTACATTGGACTGAGCCCCAGTGGCGTAGTGGTTGTGTGCGGGACTGAGGCCCACTGGGTTGGAGGTTCAAATCCAGCAGCAAGGCTGGGCCTCCTACTCCCACCACAGGAGGGCAGTGATGCCCAAAAAACAAAAGATTACATTGGCAAAATATTAAATGACACATGAAGCCACAAAAGATGAAGAGAATACAGAGTAATTATACCCAAAATGTCTGGTTGATATTCAGATATTTCAGGAGGTAGAATATGATCAAGAACCAATGGTACTGAAGGAAGGCATTCAAGCTGCACTGAAAGCATTAGCCAAAAATGAGACTCCAGGAATACCAGTTAAAATAGTTCAACAAGGCACTGGAAGGCACTCTATCTCAAGAAATTTGGAAAACAGTTAGTTGGCCAACTACAGAAAGGGACACATGTTTGTATCCATTCCAAAGAAAGGTGACACACCAGAATGCTCAAAGTATAGAACAATATCACTTATATCTCATTCAAGTAAAATTTTGCTGAAGATCACATAATGGCTGTGGCAGGACATTAATATGGAGCTGGCTGTGGATCATGCCAAATTCAGCAGAGGATGTGGAACAAGAGATACGATTGCTCTATCAGATGGATCTTAGCTGACAGTAGAGAATACCAGAAGATGTTTGTTTCTGTTTTATTGACTATGAAATGGTATTCTACTCTGTAGATTATAACAATTGATAGATTACCTTGCAGAGAATGGGAATCCCAGAACACTACATTGTGCTTATAAGGAACCTGTCCCTGGTCTTTCAAGAGACCTCAGTGTGAAGAAAAGAAAGGAAGACCTCATGGTTTCAAATCAGGAAAGGTGTTTGTCAGGTAGGTAGTCTCTTGCCATGCTTATTCAATCTGTATGATAAGCAAATCAAGAGAGAAACTGGAATCTATGCAAAAGAATGCTGCATCAGGATTGGAGAAAGGCATATAAGCAACTTGAGTTAAGCAGATGACTCTCCCTTGTTCCTGAAAGTGAGGCAGAATTGAAGCTCTGCTGATGAATGTCAAGGATTGGAGCCTTCAATAAGAATTATGACTCACTGTCAGGAAGACCAAAATCCTCACAACCGGACCTATAGGTAACATCATGATAAAGGAAGAAAATATAAAGTTATCAGATACTTTATCTTGCTTGGATCTACAATCAATGGTCACAGAAACAGCCCTCAAGAAATCAAGGACACATTGCACTGGGTAAGTCTGCTGCACAAAATCTCTTTAAAGTGATGAAAAGCACAGATAATACTTTGAAGACAAGGGTGGGTCTGACCCAGCCATGAAATTTTCAATTGTCTCATTCGCATATGCCAATTGGATATTGAATATGAAAAACTGAAGGAGGATCCATTTATTTAAATTATTGTGCTAGACTGCCAAAAGAATAAACATCTGTCTTTGAAGAAATACAGCCAGAAGACCCCTTAGAAGCATGGATGGCCAGACTTTGTCTCATGTAGTCTATGCCTAGAGTACAATGGACAATGGACTCAAGTAGCGCAACAGCTGGGAGGCTCCTTTTTCTGCAAACAGGGTTGCTCTGAGTTGGAAGCCACTCAGGGACCACTGACAACAACTACAATAGTAGCAATCCCTCAGAAGTGGGCAATGTGTCCATTTTCCCTATCTGTGCTATGTCTGAAGGTTCCACGGAAACCTACTCGCCCTGGATAGCCCTGCTGGTGTTTGAAATATTGGTGACACAGCTGCCAGTGTCAGCATGACACCATCACAGTTCTCCATCAAACAAGGGAGTAGTGGAAATAGTTAGCAGCAAAGGCTAGGTTGATATATTCAACACCAAAGATAAATGTAGCATCTTCCCTTAAAACAATTATTGTTTACAAACATTTCTAAGTGAAAAAATGTCTGTACACCTCAGGAATAATTAAAAGTCTTATGCCAGAGTTATCATTTATGTGCCGAAGTTACTAAGAGGTATTAGTAATACCAGTTATATTTATGGAAATAAAATTTGACTTTCACAGGTTATGAGAAAACTCTGCATAGGACAATCTATTTTCAGTCCATAACACTGCTGACTAAAACACTGCCAAGGATTCATAATATGACTAAAAGTATTTGAAGTTCATTGCCAAACCATCAGCCAAACATTCTGATTCATAATGACCTGTAGGACATAGTAGAACCACTCCACACGGTTTCTAAGGCTTCAATCTTTTTTTTTTTTTGGAGGGGGGTGCATCACTGCCCTCTCATGGGAGTAGGAGTCCCAGCCTTGCTCCCAGAGAGCTACTGCTGGATTTGAACCATCAACACAGTGGGCCACAGTCCCGCACATAACCACTACACCACTGGGGTTCAGCCTAGCTGTCAATCTTTATGAGAGTAGAAAGCTCATCTTTCTGCCTCAGAGTTGCTGGTGGATTTGAATGACATCAGGGCTTCTGGTTATTATTTAGTACTTATTCAGCACCTATCCGGTCCAGAAACTGGGCTGAAATATAACTGATACTGTCCTGTCGATGCTGATTCATCATAATAACCCCATAGGGCCAGGTAGATCTGGTCCCTGGGGTCCATAGGTCTGTGCTCTTTAAAAAGAAGCAAGCAGCCAGGTTTTTATCCCACGGAGCTGCCGGTGGGTTTGAACCACCAATCTTTGTGTTAGCAGCTGAGGACATAACTATACTCCAACATTAAGTTCCTTGGGATAAGATATAGTAATCATTTTCCAAAAGCTTGCTCTCTAGTGTGATAAGTACAAACTGATGAGCTGGAGAGTACAGTCATATTTAGATAATGCACTTTGGGCCCTCCAGAAAAAATAGACATTTCAGAGCACGATGATACCAAGCATTAAATTCCCACCCTGGGGCTCAAACAAGCTCTGGTGGCATTATCCTGCTGATTACAGCGTTAGCAGCTCAAACCCACTAGTTATTCCAGATAAAAGATGAGGCTCAAAAGGACAAGTACAACATAAGCAAGCTGGGTAAGCTTAAAATTGTAAAAGAGGCATAGGGGAGAGTTACCACAAAATACATTCCTGGGGTGAGGTCCAGATACTATGGCAGGGGCCAGACCCAATCCAGAGCTAAATATGACAGCCAACTAAAAAGGAGGGGGAAGAAAGGAAGAGAGGAAGGGAAGAAAGAAAGAGAGAAAGAAAGAAAGAAAGAAAGAAAGAAAGAAAGAAAGAAAGAAAGAAAGAAAGAAAGAAAGAAAGACATGACTAGCAGGGGAACAGGACACTAACCCATGCAAGGGGGGTATGGTTTATATCTCCCACGAGAGAGAGAGAGGGACCAGACTTCAACCCCACATGTCTAGATGTGAATGCAACATACCCACATGAAGCAGGGACCAAGAGAGGTCTTCAGGGCCAGCCCCAATCCCAACCCCACCCTCAGAAGAATGTACTTCAGAAGATAGCACTGAAGCTACTGCTCAGGAAGAAGGGCGTGTGTGCTCAGAGCACACAGGAGCAAATGAAGAGAAAAGAAAAGGGAAAAGAAGAAGAAAACACATCCTGGACCATGAAGCCCTGAGGACGATATTCCTGCTCAGAGCAGCCAATGCACAGAGAGAAGCATAGGACCGGCCCCACCAAGAGATAAGACGTCACTCACTGACCCATAGCACTATAGGGATTCACAGGAAATACAGTGAGGGAATTTTGCCCCATATGACCTCACCACACTAGGATATGCAGTAAAATAACAAGGGGAGCAAAGCAATGAAGTCCCGGGGATCACCAAAAACAGACTTTGGGGCCAAGGTGTGTCACCCCATCAGATTCAATTGGAGAACACTCATAAAGGTCAACGGACAGACCTAGAACTGTTTATAGGTTTTTCCCATTTTGCTGTTGGTTTTTTTGTTGGTGTTGTGTTGTTTTGTTGTTTTGTTTTCTTTCATTGTTATGTTATGCTTTGTCTTGGTTATGTGGTCATTATGGTTGCTACATGTCTATCTAGATAAGATAGGCAGGATAAACAATCCAGAGAAGAAAACAATGAGATCAGGAGTTCCTGGAAGACATGGGAAAGAGGGAAGCAGGGGAAAGGACATGGGCTGTCAATAAACCCAGGGACAAGGGAACAACAAGTGATCTAAAACCAATGGCAGGGAGGGAATAGGATGCCTAATGGGGTTTGATCAAGGGCAATGTAGCCAAGAGGAATTAAAAAACCAGAATGAAGGTTAAACACAATAGTAGGACAAAAGGAAAAAAGTAAAAGGACATAGAAGAAAGAAGTGGGAGGTAAAGGGTATTTATAGAGATCTAAATTCAGGCATGTCCATATGTAAATATGTTTTTACATAATGATTCTTCTATGTACAGATGTTTATATGTTAAGTATGAAGGTAGCAGACAGACATTGGGCCTCTACTCAAAGACTCCCTCAACACAAGAACACTTTGTACCAATAACCCGGCATTTGGTAATGCTCACCTTCCCAACACAATCACTGGAAGACAAAATGGGTGCATAAGCAAACGTGGTAGACAAAGCTGATGGTGGCCAGCTATCAAAAGATATACCATCTGGGGTCTTAAAGTTTTGAAGATAAACAAGTGGCCATCTAGCTGAGAAGCAACAAAGCCCACATGTAAGCCCACCAACCTGTGTAATCATGAGGTGTCCATGGGATCAGGGAATAGGCATCAAAAACCCAGAACAAAAATATCATATTATTGTAAAAGAGAGGAAGTGTGAAATGTGGAGACCCAAAGCCCATCTGTAGGCAAGTGGATACCCCCTCACAGAAGGATATCAGGGAGGAGATGAGCCAGTCAGGGTGTAGTAGAGTGCTGATGAAACATGCAACTATCCTCTAGCTCTTCAATGCTTTCCCACCACCACCACCAATATCATGATCTCAATTCTACCTTGCAAATCCAACTAAATCAGAGTATGTACACTGATACAGATAAAAGCCCACAACACAGGGAATCAGGATAGATGAACCCTTCAGAACCAATAATGAAAGCAGTGATACCAGGAGGGGGAGAGGGAGGAGAAGGTGAGGAAAGAAAGGGGGCGGGGAACAGATCACAATGATCTACATATAACTTCCTCCCACAGGCACAAACAACAAAAAAGTGGGTGAAGGAAGACAGTGGTCGGTGTAAGACATGAAAAAAATAATAATTTATACATTATCAAGGGTTCATTAAGGAGGAAAGGGGAGAGTGAACTGATAACAACAGCTCAATTAGAGAGAAAATGTTTTGAAAACGATGAGAGCAACATGTGTACAAATGTGCTTGACCAATGGATGGATTGTGATAAGAACTGAAGGAACCCCCAATAAAATGATTTAAAAAAATAGATGAGGCTCTCTGCTCTCATAAATATTTACAGACTCAGGAACCCTGTAAAGCTGTGGTTTTCAACCTGTCAGACACCACCCCTTTGGGGATAAAACGACCCTTTCACAGGGGTCTCCCAATTCATAAGCGTAGCAAAATTACCATTATGAAGTAACAATGAAAATAATTTGATGGCTGGAGAGTGACCCCACATGACAAGCTGTATGAAAGGGCTGTGGCATTGGGAAGGTTGAGAACCACTGCTGTAAAGGGTTGCTATTCATCCCAGTCAACTAGATGACAATGGGGTGAATCTTGGGAGTTCAAACACTGATTCATCTTCTTCCCAGGTGTGTGACCCACACATGCCACTTAAGTGAACAGACATCCTGCTTTTTAACAATTTAACAATATCCCGTGGCGTTTTAAAATTAAAATTAATATATCACAATACTATTTTTACAGTCTATGAAAATTTTTGTTGCATCACATAGACCAAATTTTTAAACAATAACACCCCCCCCACCCCTCAGTCAATTATGTCCTGCTTAAAATCTGGTCACTTTACTAACCTCTGGCCCATGAAGTTTCTTCACCTGAAAAAGAGGGTTTTAAAAACAGCTGCCTTATAGGGTTGTTTTGAAATGAAAACTTGACCTGGCATAAGGTCGTTGCTTGTTGTTGTCACTGGCAGAAGTAGAAGTATTTCAGAAGTTGTGCTGGATAGACTGGTGGATTTATGAGATTTCACCTGGCCAAAAATAGTAGGGAGATCAAAGGAAGGGAGAATACAAAGAACCTTAAAAATGGATCAATTCAACAAGAAGAGAGTCGTTCTGTATTCACACATTAGGCAGCTATAGTCTTCCTTATTCATGCTTCACTGTATGATGGTGGTGGTGCAGAAGAAAGGATAAAACCGTCTCTGAAGAGGTACAGCCAGCATCCTCCTGCAACACGCGATGGCATGACTTCATCTTCTGTACTTCGGACATGGCAGTAGGAGCCACCAGACCCCAGAGAAGAAAGAGGGACATCATGCTTGCTAAAGCAGAGGTCAGGGGAAAAGAGGAAGGCCCTCACTTGGATGGGCCGCCACAATGACTGGCAACAATGAGCACGGTCATGATTTGAAGAGGACAGTGACCAAGACAAGGATCCATGCGGTTGTCTCTAGGCTTGCCTGTAAGCTGGAGTCACTTGGTCCCTGTGAGTGCACGGTGGGTGAGCTTAGTACCTGGTGAACAATGTAGTCTCACCTCCCCTTTACAGCTGAGACCGTAAGAAACACGAGACAGAATCTTAAAAAGACCGGTTTACGTCACCAACCACATCCACTCCTTCCCCTTATTGGACAGAGCAGGCCGCCAGCCCATCGGATTTTGAAGGCTGTGTAGCTGTGTGAGCTTCGCGCGAGGAGATTGCCACCTCTTTCTCCAGCGCCGTCCACCCCTGACCCCAGAATTTATTTGTGAAGCAGCTATCAAAACCAGGTTCTTGACATACGTTTTCCCAATGAACGCTCCGGGCAACAACGCCATGAGATAGATGTTGTCAACCCTGTCGTGGAAATTCGAAAGTTGTAGCTCCGAGGGAACGAGCACCCTAACTGTGCACGAAGTTATCAAAGTTTCAGAGCCCAAGCAGATTCGCTGCTCAGATATTATTGCTCTTTGTAGCCGATCCTTGCTCCCCATCACCCAATCAACTGCCACTCCTGAGAGCAGGGGGAAACGGAGTCCACAGAAAGGTGACCACCCCACCCCTAAAAAAGGACGCAAATCCTGACCGCCTTTGTTGGGGGCCGGGTTTTCCTCTCTAGCAAGCAAAGGTGGGTTTCCGACGCTGCTCTGCATGGGTGCGCAGGGACCGGAGAGCCCCGGCCAGCTCCAGTACACTGGGGCCTGGGGTGAGAGCAAAATTCAAATTCTTAGAAAGCAGAAACCTGGCTTCAAACTCAGATGCCTGCGAGAGCACAAAAAATAATCTGCAGTTGTCACCCCAGACAGGAGCACTTTACGGTCCTGAACACCAGGGTCTTCCCCGCGCTGGCTGCGGTTGCAGAGTGTTGGGGGGAAGGAGGAGGGACAAAAGGGGGTACAGGACTTGTCGTCTGTATGGACCAAACGTCCGCCCAGCCCTTGGCCCCTCGGAGAGTCTCAAGGCTTCTTGGTTCCCACAAGGACACAAAGGTTTGAAAGCTTCTCCTCTTCGTTTCAGCCCTGCTTTTCCCCCAGAACCCCACGCCTGCTCCGCCTGACAGTTGGAAAGGGCAGAAAAGAGTCTTTCGGGTTCAATGTCCTGCTGGGAATTGGGGGCACATCCCTGCCCCAAACATACCGAATCAGAGTCTACACTCAAACGTGGGCGCCAGGTGATCCCTATGACTGACTGTCGCTAGAAGATGATCTATAAGAATCACCTGGTGGACTTTGAAACTGTAAGTTATGATGCATATTTTCCAAAGCCTCCTTCCAGAAGGAAAGATTTGGAAGCCCTTGTAGGAACCGAGGTCCTTTCATATGCTGTTCCCCGCTGCCATCTTGTGGTGACTCTGCAGTAATGCTCACATCAGACCTGTCTGAAGTCCCCCCAGCAGAAAGCTAGATCAAGATGTGAGAAGTTGGTCGGTTTCCTTCTGCAACAATGTCCAGCCGCTTGTCTCGGGTCCAGACAAGGGTGCAGCTAACCGAATTTCAATAAGGAGTCAAGGTTTTGACTGCAGAAGGAAGAGTTAACATTTCTCTGATTTCCACTCCTCCAGTATGGCACAGTGGTCACTTGTTGAGCTGATAACAGCAAGGTAAACAGTTGGAAACCACCAGCTAGTTCCACAAGACAAAAAGGAGGATTTCTACTCTTAAAGAATTACAACCTCAGAAATCACTGGGACAGCTCTACCTGGTCCTATTGGAACATCGTGGGGCAGAATGAGTCACAACTGAGTGATGGCAGTGGAAAAACAGGAGGATCCCACATTGGGTGTCTTCCCCCAGAGAACTGATACATTAGAAAATTCTAATGTTCCAGGTTTCTTTTCCCAAATACTGAGTGGCCGAATGTAACTTTTGAGATACTATAAAATCAGAAGCTACATATACTGGGTATTTTTTCAATGCCTTTCTACATACTGATTCAATCATACACGTATCTACTGCCTTTTTTTAAGTTTAGTGTAAAGGGGCGTTCAATTGTTCATTGTATCCTCTAGTTCTATGATTTTACAAGTTGTTTTTAAAAAGAATTAGCTCTAAAATGCTTTCCCTGAGGCAAGCCTGTTCCCTCTCTGTAGTCACTGGGACATCATAGACGCTCCTGTTGTCACTCCACGCTGAAGACGCAGCTGCTGGTCCAGAGACCCCCTTAGCCCTGCAGATAAGAAAGTTGTAAGAGGGATGTACACCTGCAGAAAGTGGTCCCATCTAGGCAATATACTATCCAAAGGTCTGGGTCCACAGCTTTTCAAGGGTGAAAACACACATGTACATACACATATGGAAAGCTCTGTGAGGTAATGGGCAGCTAGCATGTCTGACTCTTTGGAAGAGAACTCAAAAACAGCATGCAACATTTTGAGTCTAGACATGTCGATGGCCAACCCAGAGAGGACAGGCCATGAAAAGAAAGCCACCCAGAGCTGTTTGTAGAAAAGGAATTGGTGGGGGAAGATGTTTGACCTAGGCTTTCAAAAACACAGGGAAATTTATATAGATAGATGATTGATACATAGATAGATAGAAGATAGAGATTAGAAAGATAGACAGACTCAAGTAAACCTTGTCTTTTGTGGTGGGAAAAAGACTATTCTGCACCACGGAACCTGCAGCTTGGTTAGGAAAGGGAGCCAGGGTTCTGCTGACACTCACATGTGGTTGCCTGGGGTTGGCACGGGGCAGATTTGGGTTTGCAGAACAGCCAATGAACTGCTGTGGAGTCGACGCCAACTCACAGGGCAGCCCCATGTGTTTCACGATCCAACTGCCCCCTGCAGGGCTTTCAATGGCTTCAACCTGTGAGGAGCTGATCTCCAGTTCTTCTGAAGCACCTCAGGATGGAGGAAAACCCCAGGCCTTCACCATTGGTACCACCCACGAACTCTTACTTGTTATGGCACCAGAAGAGCGAAATAAAATATGCAGGCGCTCACAGCAGCAGAATAAGCCCAGGTACCACAGCAGACACACATTTAACTATTGGCCGAGAGGCTGGCAGTTTAAATCCAGCCAACCCCTCCACTGCAGAGAAAGGCCAGGTGATCTGCTTTCACAAGGAGTATAGCCAAGAAAAACATAGGAGCCACTTCTATTCGGCCACTTTGGGTCAGATGACTTAAAATCAACTCGGTGTCACCCAGAGTGTCGCCCAACAACAGTAAGGCATGCTGCTGCCTTGTCTGAGGCTGAGGGGTCAGGGAACAACGTTACTGGAAACCAGAGGATGGGAGGCCCTGTGAGGAGAGCGCTTCACAGGACGATAGATGCCTCAAACTCGTCCTGTCACCTGCCGAGGCTCCCAGGCACGGCCACCCGTACAAATCACCTGAGGTCTGCGAGTGGGTAGGGCAGGATGGGGTGGGAGTTATAAGAACAGCAATGGGGAGAACTGAAGAATGGACCTGCAGGGTAAAGGGGAAAACCCAGCCAGCAGCCCCTCCTCCCCATGCCCATGCTGAGCAAGAACAAGGCTTGACAGAACATCTAACAAAGTACACAAACACACTGCAATAAGCAGGTGTCCTCAAACTATGCCCACGGGCCACATGCTGCCCGCCGAGGACATTTATCCAGCCGCCGGGTGTTTTTGCCGCCGCTGCCTGTCCTGCTTAGCAGCCGACTCATCCTGGGCCCACAGTGAATTTGTTCACAGTTTGGTTTTGTTTGTTTAACATTAGTCTGGCCCTCCAATGGTCTGAGGGACAGTGAACTGGGCCCCATTTACAAAGTTTGAAGACCCTTGGTCTATGCCAAGTCATAGTGAACTTGTCACACAGGACAGAACTGCTCCTGCGAGTTCCCAACACTGGAACTCTTAATGAGAGCAGGCCAGACAAACCGAAGTCACTGCCCTCGGGTCAAATGACTCAGTGTGGTCCTTTAGAACCGGGTAGAACTCTCCCTGTGAGTTTTCTGAGACTGTAGCCCTGTATGGGCGTAGAAATGGTCCTCTTTCTTCTATAGCACTGGCTGTGGTTTCGAACTGCTGATCTTGTGGTCAGCAGCCCTGTGAGTAACGACTAGGCCATCAGGGATCCTTGACACAGAAGAGTGCTTAATAAACTTTTTTGTTTAGTCAGGGAATATCGTGATGACTACAGCTTCAAAACTGAATGCTGTTTGCTTGCAGGGGGGAAAATACAATAACAAAGGTTTGATATTCTCTAATGAAAGTCTTCTGCCCCTAAAGACACCCCATTTGCCAGCAAGAGTGGAAGGAGCCAAACTAACTGGTATGCCAGGAACAGATGTCTGGTTGTGCAGAGTATTGACAAGTCATAGAAACGTTTTAGATACCAGGATGTGAGGCTTCAAAACTGGAAGGCGTGCAAGTGCACACATTAGAGAATCATAGAGGTTTTGCATCAATACTTTGTTATAAACGTAGTCAAATATCAAGTGTTTTTCAGTTTGCAAAGAGCTCCACACAGGCTGCCCCATTCAAACTTCAAATAGAAGCTATCAATCCGTGTGCCCCTTGTGTATTGTACTGTTCCATGTTCTGGTCCCATCGTTGACTCTGGCTTACAGCACCGTCATGTGCATCCGGGTGGCTCTGGGTCTCATCGGCTTTCAGTGACTGGAACATGTGACACCGAGGACCAGGCCTTCCTTCCAAATGACCTCTGGATCAGCTCGAGTCTCCTATTGTTGGGAGAGCAGCCCGGTGTGTACACCATGTGCACCACCAAGTCCTCTTCTCATGACATCGATGAGAACATCTCTCCTCAGAAAAGTTAAATGCCCTCCCTAGGGCAGCACAGCTGTCAGGCAGAACACGCACTCAAACACTGCGAAGGAGAAAAGGACTTCTGGGGGAAGATCCCTTTTCATAGTGTGGGAGACGTGGCTGAGTGAACTTGAAGGACGTCCTCATCTGAGGAAGAGCTTTAATAAATTGATGCGCTGCTCCGTTGAAGTTACCTGCCCACTTTTCTGGGAGGCTGTGCAGTAAAAGTCAAGAAAGCACACAAGAAAGGGAAAGGAACGCATCTGAGCAATCTCTCTGAATAACACGACGCCTGGCAAGAGGACCCTTCAATAGCCCAAGTGTCTCTCCAATGAGTGCTTTCCTAACCACAACCTCAACCTTGGCCTGGAAATAACAACAACAGAGAGTCGATTCCCAGTGACAGCAATCACTGGGAAATAGTGAGAAAGCAGGGCTTCCCATGATCAAGTATTCCTTCTCCCCACAGAGAGGCATTCTGGACACATAGCAACTGACCGATGAAAGAGAAAACCCATTCCTATCTTGGCATATCCGTGGTAACAGGTGTAATCTCTTTCTTCCTTCCTTTCAGCTTAAAGGCTAGATGTCGTGTTTCATATATTAGCTGTAGAAAGATTCTTAAACAGAATAAAAGGAGTTAGCCTTTGCAGGCAGGTTTTTTATCACTTTTGCCCATTTCTTGGAAGACCTAAAAGAAAAGTCACAGTTCTAGAAAGCCTGAGCGAGACAGCACAGATCAGTAATCTTCCTGGGAAGTTTTTAAGCACTAGCAAGGGGGCATGTTTTTCACAATGACAAGTAAAATCTGATCTTCAGACTTGCCCTCTAGCTTTAGATCTTGGTGTATGGGGCTCAGGGGTGTATGAGAAACTCCACTGCTGCGTCATGAGTGAAAGTCATTGGTGTAGCTAATACTGATTAATGATGCAGTTCTAGTTGACTCTAGTTTCACTAGTTGACTCAAAGTAACAAAGCCACCGTGGCTAATTATATGGAATGGTGATAAAAAAATGCTGTTAATAAAAGGCACATTTCTCCCAAAAGTCCTTTGTATCAAAGAAGGTGAACCATTGAGAACATTATTTAAAATCCACTTTGGAAAAGATCCGATGAAAGTGTTTCCCGTGGGTAAGGCAAATGCTGCCTTTCTAGCTAGTCAAAGTGCTCATGCACAATCTATCTTTGCTCTCCATGCAAGCTGAACAGCAATGGGATGAAACAACTGAAAAAAGTAGGGATGCTTCAAGCATGAACGCTCTCATTTTATTATTCACGAGTTGTGCTCTGTAGTGGTTATTCATAGACAAGTGTCTTCTAAGACCAAGGAAAGTGAAATGGACAGAAACAATTCTACCGAGGATGCAGCAGAGTTTAATAATCTATCTCAGGAACCAACAAAATCCTAACTGAATTGGCTGCAAATTTTCATTAGGATAAAAGTTATACCTTTGTCGACCTTATCCTTCCAATCTAATAAATGTGGGTGGTGTATATTACCATGGTGTTCTACACCACTAGCAGGACTTCTAAACATTACCTGTAAGCCAAAATGTTATACATGGCTTTTGTGCTAAGGAAAAAATTATTGATTTCTTATCCTAAGGTGGTTCATCTAAAGCGATATGATGCTTGTAGGAAAGGACTTTAGATTTGAGCAAGATTGTTGTGAGCAAAGTGTTTCGAAGAAAGCGGATAGATTTTGGCTATCAAAAGGAATAGCATCTTTTTTCATTGGTTTTTCTTTTTTTGGTTTTTTGGGCATCACTGCCCTCTGGTGGTTGGGAGTAGGAGGCCCAGCCTTTTCTCCTGTGAGCCGCTGCTGGAATTGAACCTCCATCCCAGTGGGTCACAGTCCCGCGCACAACCACTACGCCACCGGGGCTCAGCCCCTTTCATTGGTTTTGTTGTTGTTGTTGTTGTTGTTTTCTTTTGCCTTGGTTTTGTGTAAATTGCTATTACTGAATGTCTATCTAGATAAGATAAGTGGGATAAAAAAAAATCCAAAGGAGAAAATAATGAGACCAATGGTTCTGGGGGGACATGGGAGAGGGGGAGGCAGGGGAAAGGAACAAGTGTGTCAACATATCCAGGGACAAGGGAACAACAAGAAATCTAAAATCAATGGTGAGGAGGGTATAGGATTCATGGTGCTGCTTGATCAAGGGCAATGTAGCCAAGAGGAATTACTAAAACTGGAATGAAGGCCAAACATGATAGTGGGACAAGAGGAAAGTAAAAGGAAATAAAAGAAAGAACTAGGAGGCAAAGAACATTTATAGAAGTCTAAATACAGGCATGTCCATATGTAAATGTATTTATATAGCGATAAGGAAATAGATCTATGTACAAATATTTATATGTTAAGTATTAAGGTAGCAGGTGGACATTGGGCCTCGACTCAAGGTCTCCCTCAAAGCAAGAACACTTTTCTCGAATAAGCATTCAGTGATGCTCACCTTCACAACAAAATCACTGAAGACAAAATGAGTACATAAATAAATGAGGTGAAGAAAGCTGATGGTTCCCAACTATCAAAAGATTTAGTATCTGAGATCTTGAAGGCTTGCAGATAAACAAACGGCCTTCTAGCTTAGTAGCACCAAATCCCAGATGGAAAAAGCACACCAGCCTGTGTGGTCAATGTGTTGATGAGATCAGGGGCATCAAAAACCTAGAAAAGAAAATCATATCAATGTAAATGAGGAAGAGCATGGAGTGGATACCCAAATCCATCTATAGACATTTGGACATCCCCCTACAGAAGAATCAAGGGACGAAACAAGTCAGTCAGGATGCAGTATAGGACTAATGAAATATACAACTTTCCTCTAGTTCTTTACAGTTTCCCCCATGCACACACCTTATCATAACTCCAATTCTACCATACAAATCTGGCTAGACCAGAGCATGTACACTGCTATAGAAAAGAGCTGGGAACACATGGAATCCAGGACAGATAACTCCCTCAGGACCAATAATGAGAGTAATGATACCAGGAGGGGAAGGGGGAACCAATAACAATAATCTACATTAACCTCTATCCCAGGGGGACAGACAACAGAAAAGTGGATGAAGGGAGACAGCAGTTGAGATAAGACATGAAAAAATATATAAATTATCAAGGGTTCATGAGGGAGGGGTAGAGAGGGAAAGGGGAAAAGAACTGATATCAAAGATTCAAGTAGAAAGTGAATGTTTTGAGAATGATGATGGAAACAAATGTACAAATGTGGTTGACACAATGGATGTGTTTATGGGTTGTGATAAGAGCTGTAAGAGCCCCCAATAAAATTATTAAAAATAATAATAAAAGAGTAGTATCTGGGGTCTTAAAAGCTTGTATTTAAATAAGCAGTCATCTAATGTGATATCAACTACATCCACAAGGAATGTGTACACCAGCCTGTGTGGTTCAAAAATTGACAAATGACAAAATCCAAATACAATGGAGGGAAAGATATCAGAGATTAAATTATGAACACTCAATTGGCTGAAGGTTATAAATGGACAGTGGGAACCTAAATCCCATCTGCAGGCTACATACATAGATCAAGCCTCTGGTAGATTCCCCACTGCCTGCAGTCAAAGGGTTGGAATAGTCTTGCTATCAGACAGAGACTATTATAAAATTAATTAGAGTAGATGGAATCACATTATAATATAATACCTGGTCATTTGATCTCCCTCTTGACCCATTCTGGGTTTGCTTTAATTTTAAATATTTCTTGCTTGTTTCTCAACAGAAGTTTTATCTCTGACATATTTAAATATTCCCAATGGTCTTCTCTTACATGTAGTATATATTGATGAATATGTATATATTAATGTATATGCTGTTTTCAGGGGAACTGTGTACTTCTCAGTTGATGAAGAACATAAAAGATGTATGTAGAGAGACAATGATTGATGTAATGGCTAATTGAGGGTGGAGATTATTAAAGGTAATTGGGTAGCAAATAATGACTAGAGAAAGGGGGGATGTACTAGAACTGATTGCAGTGATGCACATACAACTCTTTTTAAATACATCTGAACAATGAAAGTGTATGACATGTGAATTCTATCTCAATAAAACTATTGGTGAAGAAACAAAACTCAAATTCCCTTACCCCAAATCTAGCAGCACATCATGCCCCTTAGTTTACAAAGCTTTCCTTGTGAGCACCTATTATTTTTCATTCACAAAGTTCCAGTGTGAGGCAACTTAAAAGGGCAACTTTGTCAGGCATGTCATGCCACGCTTCTACAGCCGAGACACAGAGAAACCATGGGAAACAGAGACAGGTGGCAAGCCTGAACCCTAAGTATTATCAACTGGAAGAAAAATAAATAAGTCTGAACATCAGCTTGTAGAGGAAATTGAAAACCGCCAACAAGGAGTAGTAGAGAGTGGAGGTGCCCTACCAGCCTGCCTGGCACAATGTGGCCACAATGAGATAAAGACATTGATGAGTCCAGGTAAAAAACACAAGAAGGCAACCTCACAGAACTTCCAATAGGAGACAAGAGAAACTTGGGAGCTAGATCCAAAGTGAAGTAAATTGAGTCAGATGAAAGAAGGAAAAGTGCAGGCAGGAGGACAAGGGAAAGCAAAGCGGGGAAATGAAGGAGTTCAGGAAAACCATAGGAGAACAAAAGGAGGAACTCAATAGATAATTCAAAACTGTTTAAAAGTGCAGCTATGAATGCTAAAGAGTAACAATAAACTACCAGAAATAAAGAACCAATGGAAGGGCACATAAGGTAAAATGACAACAAGGTAACATACACCACATGCTGAAGGAAAAGTTTCCCAACCAAGAACCACAGC
Organism: Nesogale talazaci; assembly: GCA_004026705.1. Classification (NCBI taxonomy): domain Eukaryota; kingdom Metazoa; phylum Chordata; class Mammalia; order Afrosoricida; family Tenrecidae; genus Nesogale; species Nesogale talazaci. Next base: position 25,046 of record PVJH01019583.1, read on the forward strand.
ACCAGGAAAAAAAAATGCCTCTTAAAAAAGAAAATGTTGAAAAAGAAAATATTGGTAAAACTATAGCATTCTCAGATATGCAGCAATTAAAAAACTTTGCAAAACCAAACCAGCCTTACCTTACATCTTCACATCGAATAGCAACAGCACCAGAGAGAAGCCCGAGAAAAGGACAGCTGGAGACATCGGCAAGATACAGCGATTGATATGGGCACCGCAAAAGCAAAATGAAGCTAAAAACAGACACGAAGACCTCAGAGCAAGTGAAGGGACACAACAGCAACATCAAAACAATATAGAAAACTGAAAAATGTAATCATAAAATTTTCAAATAGGTGCTGAAGACAAAGGTGTGTATAAGCAAAAGTGGTAAAGAAAGATGACGATGCCCAACTATCAAAAGATATAGTGTCTGAGATATTAAAGGCTTGAAAGTAAGTAAGCAGCCATCTAGCTCAGAAATAACAAAGCCCACATGGAAGAAGCACACCACTATGTGTGACTATGAGGTATTAAAGGGATCCGGCACCGAAGAACTAAAAATTATATCATTATAAATAAGTGGGAATACAGATTAGGGACCCAAAGCCCATCTGTAGGTAATTCAACATCCCCTTATAGGAGGGTTGAGGGGAGGAGATGAGCCAGTCAGAATACAGTGTAGCAATGACGAAACATGCAACTTTCTTCTAGTTCTTAAATGTTTCCTCCCCACCACTATCATGACCTTCATTATTCCTTACAAATCCAGCTAGACCAGAGGATGTACACGGGTACAGAGAGGAACCAGAAACATGGACGATCCAGAACAGATGATCCCTTCAGGACCAGTGGTGAAAGTAGCGAGACCAGGAGGGTGGAGGGAAGTTAGGGGAGAGAGGGGGAACTGATTATAAGGATTTACATATAACCTCCTCCCTGGGATATGAACAACAGGGAAGTGGGTGAAGGGAAACATTGGACATTTTATGATATGACAAAATAATAATAATTTATAAATTTTCAAGGGTTGATGAGGAAGGGAAGAACAGGGAGGGAGGGGAAAATGAGGAGCTAATACCAAGGGCTTAAGTAGAAAGCAAATGTTTTGAGAATGATGATGACAAGAAATGTATAAAAGTGCTCCGCATACAATGGGTTCATGTATGGATTGTGATGAGAGTTGTATGAGCTTCCAATAAAACGATTTAAAAAATTTTTAATTTTCAAATTGGGGTGAGGATAAGGCCAATTCAGGATGCAACAGAAAGTTTTAACAATGATAAGGTACACTTCAAGGGACCCACAAAACCCAGTAATAAATCTACTCAGCTAAATACACAGGAACTAACACTCTAAAGTAACTGTCATATACTGATGGTGGGACCATAAAATGGTACACCTACTCTGGAAAACAATATGGTGCTTCCTGAAAAAGCTAGAAATAGAAATCGCTTCTATTCAACCATCCACTCTTAGGTATACAGCCTACAGAAATAAGAGCAGTGGCATCAAGAGGCATATGCACGCCCATGTATATTGCAGCACCATTCACGATAGCCAAAAAGATAAAAGCAACCTCCATGTTTATCAAAGGACCTGTAAATAAACAAAATACATAAAATGAGAATTCTACCACTGAACCACCCATGCACTGCTACAAAATACATAAAATGAAATGATACACAGTGATAAAGAATAATGATAAATCTTTGAAAGATCTTATAACATGAAAAATTTAGATGATCCTATGTTGAGTAAACCGGTCAACGCAAAAGATCAAGTCGTGTATGTTACTGCTTTTAGAGAAAATCATGATAGGCTTACACATGGAAAGTAATATTCTTTGGTGGTTACCAGGTTGAAAGGGGAGGAATGAAGACTTACTTAATTCCAAGGGTTCAAGTAAAAAAATGTTTTGGAAATGATGAAGGTAACATATGTGCAAATGTGTTTGATGCCCACCCGCCCACCCCAAACCAAAAGAATCCACTTCAGAAGACAGCACTGTAGCTACAGCTCAAGGAGAGGGACATGTGTAATCAGAAGACATTGGCGTCAATGTGGGGGGAGGGGGAAAAGAGTGAAGCGTATCCTGGCCCACCAAGTCCTGAGGGCATTATTTCTGCTCAGAGAAAACAACAGACAGAGAGGACCACAGGGCCAGCCCCATGATGAGACACAACGATCCTCACTGATCCATAGCACCAGGAGGGAAAGCACTAGATACACATGATGAGAATTGTGCCTGCCCTGAGCTCACCATGCTGAAGTCAGACCCTGGGGGTGTGCAACAGAGCAGCAAGGGAAACAAAACAATGAAGTCCCCAGGGAACACCAAAAACAGATTGTGGGGACAGGATGAGTTACTCCATCAGACTCAACCAGAAAACACTCATAAGATGACAAATAGACTTTGAACTATCTATAGGATTTGTTGTTGCTGATGTTGTTGCCTTTCTGTTGTTGTTGTTGTTGTTGTTGTTGTAGCTGTTGTTTTATTTCTTACTGTCTACTTTCAGGACATATTGTTATTGTTTCATCTCTATCTGCAAAGGATAGGTGGGAAAGCCAGAAAAGAAAACAATGGATGACAGTTCCATAGGGACATGGGAGAGAGGGAGACAGGGGAAAAAGGAGTGGATGTTGACAGACCTGCAGACAGGGAACAGCAAGTGACCAAAAATCTATGGTGAGGTGGGTGTAGGAGGTCTGGCAGGCTAGATCGAGGACAGTGTCGCCAAGAGGAACTCCTGAAACACAAATGGAGGCTGAACATGACAGTGGGACAAGAGGAAAGTAAAAAGAAAGAGAGGATAAAACTAGGAGGCAAGGGGCATTTATAGAGATCTAAACACAGAGATTTAAACACAGAGATCTAAATACATATGTAAATATGTTTATGTATGACAGGGGAAATAGATCTATGTACATATATTTATGGGGTTAATATTAAGAAAACACATGGACAGTGGGCCCCTACTCACATATTCCCCCAATATAAGAACAACTGTTCCAATAATTCGGCAATCTGAGATGCTCATCTTCCCAACACGATCACTGAGGACAAAGCAGATGCATAAGGAAATGAGGTAAAGAAAGCTAATGGTGCCTGGCGATCAAAAGCTAAAGTGTCTGGGATCTTGAAAGCTTGAAAATGAAAAAAAAATTAAGCTTGAAAATAAACAAGCGGCCATCTAGCTGAGAAACAACAAAGCCCACATAGAAGAAGCACACCAGACTGTCCCAACACAATAGCTGTATTCAAAAGTGGTGCATAAGCAAATGTGGTGAAGAAAGTCGATGGTGCCTGGCTATCAAAAGATATAGTGTCTGGGGTCTTAAAGGCTTGAAGATAATCAAGCAGCCATCTAACTGAGAAACAACAAAGCCCCCAAAGAAGAAGCACACAGCTTGTCCCAGCATGATCGCTGTGGACAAAGTAGGTGCATAAGAAAAAGTAGTGAAGAAAGCTGATGGAGCCCATGTATGGTTGTCAGGGGATGTAGAATCTGGGGCCTTAAAGCTTTGAAAATAAACAAGCATCCACCTAGCCAAGAAGCAACAAAGTCCACATGGAAGAAGCACAGCAGCCTGGATGATCACAAGGTGTTGAGGTGATCAGCTATCAGACATCAAAGAACAAAAAACCATATCATTGTGTATGAGAGGGAGTGCAGAATGGGGACCCAAAACCCATTTGTGGGCAACTGGACATTCCCTCACAGAAGGGAGGGGAGGAGGCAGTCAGGGTGGAGTGTAGCAATGATGAAACATACAATGTTCCTCTAGTCCTTGAATACTTCCTACTCCCCCAAACCCCCACTATCATAATCCCAGTTCTACCTTACAAATCCAGCAGGACTGGAGGAGGTACACTGGTACAAATAGAAACTGGAAACACAGGGAATTCAGGCCAGTAGAACCCCTTAGGATCAGTGGTGAAAGGGCCAGTAATGGGAGGATGGAGGGAAAGTGGGGTAGAAAGAGAGAACAGATTGCAAGGATTTACATATGGCTGTCTCCCTGGGGGACAAATAGCAGAGAAGTGGGTGAGGGGAGACATCAGAAGGTGCAAGATATGGCAAAATAATAATAATTTATAATTATCAGGGGTTCATGAAGAAGGGAAGGGGAAAATGAGGAGTGGATACCAGGGGCTCAAGTGGAAAGCAAGTGTTAAGCAAGTATTTTGAGAATGATGAGGGAAACAAATGTACAAAAGTGATTGACACAATGGATGTATGTGTGAATTTTAATGAGTTGTATGAGTCCCCAATAAAATGATTTTATATATATATGTGTGTGTGTGTGTGTGTATATATATATGCTTGATACAATTGATGGGTGTAATATTGTTAGAGCTGTAAGAGCCCCCAAAAAATGGTTCTTTAAAGAATTATTTAAGACAGAGTAGACACATTTCAATTCTGATAAAGGAAGAGGCAATACATAATATGGGGGGAGTCACACAATGTGAACATGATAAATGTAGACACTGAGGTACACAAGAATAAAGACCAACAACAGTAAATGCCATTAACATACACAATTCTGCAACAACATGGATAACAACCAAGAATGCATAAGTGCAAATACACACAGATACATGTGCTATAAAGAGGAGGGAGAATAAATGGGAGTGCAGTCAAATGCATTTAATAGTATAGCAAAATGAAGACAATGTAATAGCATACATGTAGAGAAAACAATGTTTGGAAACCCACTGTGGTAGTAATTGTACAATTCTACTTGATGTGATTGAAATATGGAGATGTATGACATACATATTAAATCCCAGCTAATTAAAAAAGGACAAAAGAGAATACAAACATCAAAGTGGATATCAAAAGAAACTGTGAGACTTGCTATTAATCATAGAGTAGCTAACGCAAATGGAAGAAATGATAAGTCAAGAAGCTGAACAGAAATTTTCAAAGAGAAGCTCTAGAAGACAAAGTCACATGTTACAACGAGGTGCGCAGGGGCTTAGAATGAGAAAACTGAAAGGGAAGAGCATACGCAGCATATCTGAAACTGAAGGAACACAAGGAAAAAGTTAAGCCTCAAATGCAGTTTTGAAAGTACCTGAGGCCAAATATTGAATGATGTAAGAAGCATCAAGAGAAGATGGAAAGAATACACAGGATAGAAGAAGACATAATGAGCCCACAATATCCCGTGTCAGGAAGGAGCATATGAGCACAAATCCACGGTGTTGAAGGAAGAAGACTAAGCTGCAGTGAATGCATTAAGCAAACACAAGTTTCCAGGACCTGATCAAACAAACACCCACTGCAATGTTTCAGAAAGCTGAAAAGGCATTGGATGTGCTCGTTTGTCTATGCAAAGATATCTGGAAGATAGATTGCCTGGTTACCTGTCTCAAAGAGATAAATATGTGTGCCCATTAAAAAAAAGGCGACCCAACAGAATGCTCAAACTATAGAATGATACTGCACACAAGTAAAATTTCACTTACAACCATCCAACAACAGTTACAGTAGCACATTGAAAGGGAACTGCCAGACCTTCAGGCCAGATTCAGAAGAGGATGCAGAATAAGATATATCATTGCTGATGCCAGATAGATATTGACACAAAACAGAAAACACAAGATGTCTACTTGTGTTTCAATGATTTTGCAAGGCATTCTACTGTGTGAAGTATAATAAACTGTGGATAACCTTGAGAAGAACAGGTATTCCAAAAAACTTCATTGTGCTCATTTGGAACTGATATATGGATCAAGAAGCAATTGTGTGAACAGAGCTATGTGGGTCAGTATTGTATCCTCTCACCAGCCTCATCAGAGAAGCTGGATTATATGAAGAAGAATATGGTAGCAGGCTTGGAGGAAAGCTTATTAAAAACCTGTAGTATATAAATGAGGCACAATCCTGCTTGCTGAAGGTGAGGAGCAAATGAAGCACTTGTTGATAAAGATCAAGGATTGTGGCCTGCAGTATGGATTACAACTCAGTATATAGCAAACCAAAATCCTCACAACTAGACCAATGCATCATGATAAATGGAGGAAAGGTTGAAGTTTCAAGAGTTTTGTCTTACTTGGGTCCACAATCAATGCTCATGGAAGCAGAAGTCAAGAGAGCCAAAGACATTTTGCGTTAGGTCAATCTGCTGCACAAGACCTCTTTATTGTCGCTCTATGTTACTTTGAGGGCTAAGGTGGACCTGAATCAAACTATGATATTCTCCATTGCACCATATGCATGTGAAAGTTGGACATTCAATAAGGAAGCTCATAAAAGAATCAAGGCAAGTGACTTGTAGTGCTGGAGAAGACTATTGAAAGTTCCATAAACTGCTCAAAGTACAAACCAAGCTCTGTTGGAAGAAGTAAAGTGAGAGTTCTCCTTGGACACAAGGATGACAAGACTTCATCTCACATACTTTGGACATATTGTCAGGAGAGACCAATCCCTGAGAAGAACATCATGCTTGGTAGGATGGAGGGGTCAGCAGAAAAAGAAAAAAGAAAGGAAAACCCTCAATGAGATGAACTGACACAGTGTCTGCATAAGAGTGCTCAGACACAGTAATATTCTGTTGTGCATTAGATCACTGTGGCGGTCATGTACCCATGTCAATGTCATGATTGAGATGTGGGGGTGGGGTCTAGCCTGTTAATCTGGAGATAGCCAATGAGTAGCCAATGAGGCCTCTGTGTGGGCATGGCTTTCTCCTGAGAATTCTGGGAAGTCTCACGGTATTTCCCTTGTGGAGATGAGAGACAATTTATTCCCAGTTGTTGGGAGTAGCTCAACTGACAAGACAAGATGGCAGCATCCGAGGAACTGGAGGAGCTGGAGGAGAAGCCACCTGGCCTTACCTGATAGAGGCAGACCTCAAACCAGAAAAGCTACAGAGAGACCCCTGCCAGTGCTGAGATATTACTATCACCAATGGATACTGCTGATGGACCCTGTGCCCTGGAAATGTGTCCCCATGAGGGGACCCCTGTCAGCACTGGGACCCTGCACTCACTGGCCTGTGACTTCATGAGTCAGAAGGAGACTTTATAGACTTGTATCAGACATATGGGATAATATCAGACTTATGACTTTGAACTGGACTGGGTTGGGATTCTTTCTCAATGTTCCATTCCCCTTGTGTATAAACGTTTCCCTTATATCCATATGCATGTCTATGAATTTGTTTCTCTAGTCTACCCAGAATAACACAATCAGTATGGATCAGAGCCCACTTGATGGCACATAAAAACAACAATGGTATAGTTGAGCATTCATAAATACAAATGTATATGTACTGCATATATATTCACATATACATATAATAGAATACATTGAGGATACTGTATTTCAATTATAGTGCTGATGAAGAATAATGAGAATACTATGGATTGCCAAAAAAAAAAAAACCCAAACAAATCTGTCTTGGAAGAAGCATAACCAGAATGCTCCTTAGAAGCAAGGATCTCGAAACTTTGTCTAATGGGCTTTGGTATCAGAAGAAACCAGTACCTGGAAAACAGACATCAAGCTTGGTAAAGCAGAGAAGCAGTGAAAAGGAGAACGCTTCTTGACAAGATGGATTGACACAGTGGGTTCAAACATACAAGCAATTATGAGGACGTTGTAGGACCGAGTAGTATGTCATTCTGTTGTGCACAGGGTCCCTATGAGCCAGATCCAACCTGATGGTACCAACTACCAACAGCAACAATCAGAAAACCTTCTTAGGCATACCCGAATACCTCGTGAGTCAGAATCACTTGGCATGAAGGCTAAGAAACGTAGCCTCCAGGGGCATCTAAGTTAATTGGTATAATATAGTTGTAAAGGTTCCCCTGTTTGCTGAGTATGGTGGTTTGTATGTTACTGTGATGCAGGAAGCTCTGTCACCAGTATTTCAAATACCAGAGGGTCACCACCCATGATGGGCAGGTTTCTGTAGAGGCTCTAGAATAAAACAAACTAGGAAGAAGAACTTGGGCTCTACATCTAAAATATTCAAGAGTAAAAACCTCCTGAATAATGGTAGCATGCTCTCTGATGTGGGAGAAAGATTGGGCGTTCCATTTCCATAAACAGTGATCTCCTAGGAAATCTGCTATGGATTGGGGGCATCATTGTTAGGAGACGTCATTGATCTGATGGTGGTGAGTAGAGTATTGTTTGATATATTTTCTGAAGATAAGCCCCTTAGGTGGGAAAGCACTTCAAATACCACTAGAGAAGAGCATCCTCCTGCAAAGTTGAGTCGCCCTAGTCCCCTAGAGTCAAGCTTTCAGAACCTCACTTTGCTGATGTAGAGGAAATCAAAATGAGGAAAAGATCCACCCATTTGCAAAGACATGTTATTATATACAAACATTGATTAATGATTGAATGATGGAGTGGAAGGAATGTGAATCTTGGAAAACTAAAAGTGGTCAAAAATCTAAAGAAGCCCATAAAGCTTGGCATCTTAAAACTTATTGAGCTGAAATGGACTGGTGTTGGCTATTTTCAATGCCATACTGTGAGAGGACTGGAAAACTGAATGGTGCTGCAGGAAAAGTCAAGATCTGTCCTGAATGCCTTCAATGGTAGAATAATATCCATTTTACTATTATTCAAAGTTCCAGACCAATCATTAATGTCATTGTTGAAAATGAAGATTTCTACCAATCTTCAGTCTGGAAATGAACAACCAAGCAACCAAAATGTTTTGATAATTTCTGGGATTTTGAATGCAAAGGAAAAGGATCACTAGTTGAAAACTATTGTGTTGTTGATAGACATTCTTCCAAGGATAGCATGACATCATTTTTCAAAGCAAAGGCTTATTCATGGTAAGTACTGCTCTTTCAATGGCATATGGTCAAGGGCTGACAGCATTGATAAAAGAAGTCTGAACTGCACTGAAGACACTGGTTAAAAGCAAGATTCCAGAAATTAATGGTATGCCAAGTGAGATGTTTCAATAAATTGATACAGTGCTAGAAGGACTCACTCATCTAAGTCAAGAAAAATGGAAGATGGCTACATGACCAACTGCCTTGGAAAAGATCCATATGTATGATCATTCAAATAGAGGTGATCCTTCAGAATGCAGAAATTATCAAACAGTATCATTAATATCTTATACATATAAAAATTTGCAGACGACAAGTCAAAATAGTTGTAGTGGATTCAGAAGGTAAAAATGAGAGATATCATTGATGCTACTAGGTGGGTCTTGGCTGGAAGCAGAGAATACCAGAAAGAGGGGTATTTGTGTTTTATTGATTATATAAAAGTACTCAATTGGGTGGACCATAAAAAACAAAACAGAGAAAAATGGGAATTCCAGAACACTTCACTGTATTCATGTGGAATCTGTACATGGGTGAAGACATAGCCATTGGAACAGATCAAAGGAATATTGTGCAATTTAGCATCAGAACATGTGCACTAAAGTTAGATGCATTTATTCAAACTGTTTCATAGGCATATAATTCAGAAAATGCGACAATATGAAGAATACAGAATTAGGAGTGAGAAAGACTCATCAGCAAGCTATAATCTGCAAATGACAAAGTTGTGCTTGCTGAAAGGACTTGAAACCCTCACTAATGAAGCTCAAAGACAGTGGCCTCGATACACTTCAACATAGAAAAAGCCAAAACAATAATAATTTATAAATATTTTAAAATAAAATTAAAGCAAGATTCCTTTCAACTAGACCCATAAGTAATATATGCAAAGAAATTAATGAATTTGTCAAGAATTTCATTTCACTTAGGTCCACAATCAATGCCCATAAAAGCAGCAATCAAGAGATGAACTGGTGTCTTACATTGGGAAAACCTGTTGCAAAAGATCTGCTCAATTGAAAAATAAAGATGTCAACTTGAGGTGTGACTGATCCAAGACATGTCATTTTCCAATGTACTTCAAATACATGAGAAATTTGGACATTGAACCAAAAAGTTTAAAAGCGCTGATGCTTTTTGATGATGGTGTTGATGAAGATTGTTCGTCGATAAAGCACAGAGTGCCAGAAACATGAACACATCTGTCTTGAAATAAGTACAGCCAGAGGAGGAGATGGCAAGCACCGACCTGACACACTTTAGACGTGTTAACAGGAGGTACCATCTCATGGAGAAGGACAGCATGTGTGGTAAGGTAGGAGGTCAGTAGGAAGAAAAGACGACTCTCAAAGATGGACTGACCCCAGGGTTACAACAAATGGGTTCAAAAATAGCCATGATTGTGAGTTTGGCAAAATATGGGGCAGTGTTTTTGTTCTGCTGCACACAGTTTTTTATGAGCTGAAACCGATTTGAAGGCAACAGTTGAGAAAAATAATGTTGAATAACCGAGTTTGGTGAGAACAATATGGGATCTCGCAATATTTGGGAGCAGTCATCTGAAATACAACTTTGGTCTCTTGGTGTGTGGAGTAAAGGAGGGTGACAAAAATAGAAAACCTACAGAAGCAATACATCCACAGGACACGTGTGTGAAATGAGCCACAGCTTAGAGGTTCCCAAACTTATATGGTGTACTGTCCTCTTAAAAAAAAAATCCTCATGACTTCCCTAGCAATGAAAACCTTTTGTACTCCAGGATGAAAGTTTAGGTATCTGATCTCACAGTGCCATCAGATCATTCCACACACCACTGGGGGGCGGTGGCGCCCACTTTAGGAAACTAGAATTTCTAGACGAATCACAGAAGGACTAGCTGGTGCCTGATGACCAATACTGAGGGCTTTGACCGGGGGTCATGATAGACAGTCTTGGGTGTAATGAGAGAAAGATGGACAGTATATACTCGACTATAAGCCAACCTAAATATCAGTCGAGGCACCTAATTTTACCACAGAAACTGCACTTAAAATGTACTGGAAAACTCGGCTTATGCACGAGTATAAACGATACAGCAAAAAGTAATTTTATATTAGGGAAGGCCAGGCTTAGTAGACTGATTTGAACTTGAATATCTCCTGAGAATATTGTCCTGATGTTCTTTTAACCTGGAACTAAAGCCACTCTCAGAGGTTACTTTCCTGCCAAATGGTCCATTCAAATAAGCAGTAACACCAGGCGAACGGTGAGTGTCAGATCAAACAAAGGAGGCCACACAGGCAGCATTTGTCCAAGAGCAAACACAAGAAGGCAAAGAGAGGCAGGGACAATGGAGGGATTGGAATGGGGAAGGCAGGGTGGGAATGGGGAAAAATCAGAGACTATTACTAGATTATTCATTTCTTAACTATTTTCTTTAGGATCACTGTGAACCAGAAACAACTTGACAATAAGTGGGGGGGGGGGTTAATTTCTAATAAGAATAAAAAGAAACAAAACTCAATATTTATCCATCTGTTATAATAAGGGCTACATTTGATGCTTTATAGAGAGACCATGAAAGGTTACATGAAGGATCTAAAAAGAGACGCTCCTCTGTCTGTCAGCACGGGAAGGTGACAAGCATGACAAGGAAGACCCAGTGTGTTGTGCAATGGTCAGAACGTGGGCTTCTGGCCTACGTTCCCAAGGGCCATTGCACTCGGATGTTCAAACTGCCTGGGTCTCCCGCCTGCAGTCGTTAACAAGTTACCTAACGTGTGTGAAACGAGGCTGTACAATGGTATCTGCTCCAAAGGACGGTTGTGAGAACTGAAAAGAAGTAATCCATGTGAGCCATGGAGGGCCAGTCATAGCCCTTAAGATGAGAGCACCTAGCTCGACGTTTTCAAAAGTGCTTTTGAGCTCCACGGACTCAGTGATGATGTCCAAAGAGACTTCCTTCCTACGCCCAGAATAGGAATGCCAAGCACCAGCCGCCCACAAGTCCCTTCAGACTCGTAGCAGCCCTGTAGGTTGGAATGGAATCCCTGCCCCCGTCATGGGTTTTTATAAAACTTTACAGGAGCAGAAAGCCCCACATTTCTTCTGCAGCGTGGCTGGTGAGTTCCAATTGCTGATTTACAGTTAGCAAGCCCACATGTGGCACCATGATGGCGTCGTGCCTCCTGAAGGCTATTAGCTTAAAAAAAAAAAAGAAAGAAAGAAAGAAAGAAAAATGTTAAAACGCATTGCCATCAAGTCAAGGTGGACTCACAGTGACCTTATAGGACAGGGCAGAACTGCCCCGATGAGTCTCCAAGGCTCTAACTCCTACGGGAGTCGTAACCCCCATCTTTCTCCCAAGGATATTAACTAGTACTATTGTTAGGAGTCCCCACTTGCAGATGAGAACGTTGGCACACTGAGGAAGCAGGCAGCATGTCCAAGGCCGCACGAAGGTTCAAACCCTCACCCTAGAGTGCCCCTAGGCCAGTCAGCTTTCCTGAGTCTGATGCATGGCTTGGCGGCGGCGGCGCCAGTGCGTCTGCTTGGTGCCGTCTGCGTTGATGTTTTTCCAAGCACCTCTGTGATCTCATTGAGTGCTCACCACATCTCTTAGAAGAGCCGATTGCAAAGACCAAGAAGAGAGGTTAGAGCCCAGGGCTGGTCAGACTTTGTGGGGTTAACCAGCTTTTTATTCAGGAAAATTACCGATTGACAATCCAATCTCCTCTCTGGTAAAATTTAAAACACAAAATCAAACCCTGTAAGTCAAAGTACCATTTTAGGGCCATCGCCTCCTGAACACTGCTTTCCAAGCAATAACCTATTTTCTATGAATCAGAATCCACTTCAGAACAGAGAGTCAGGTTGAGCTGAGTTGAACTAACGAGATCGAAACTTGCCTGTGGCTTTTGGGATTTTCCGTAAGATGGTTTCTTCGTTATCGTTGTGGGCTGTAAATACAAATGATTCCTGTCCTTTGAGTCTGTACACTTAATATTCAAGTCTGGACAGTCTGTTGAGAAAGACCATAAGTGGTGCAGGAGAAAAGTTTTAAGCCAGACTCAGGACACTGAAAATAAGCCCTGTGGAAGGGAGCGGTGGGGAGCGGAAAACTCTACCTTGCAATTTTTAAATTGACCACAAGAGGGGAGAGTTGGTTCAATCCTGGACCTAGTCTTACCCTTGCACAGAACAAGTCAAAAGGGATAGAGAGCTGCATGCGGACGGGAACATAAATAAACAGAAGGAACAGAAAGAGAAAGGGGTGGGGGATGAGGGCATAAAGGAAAAGAGGAGAGAATGGAGGAATGGGGGTGGGGGGAAGTATGTCTTCAAAAATAGCATGATGCCTTACTCTAGAGTAATAAAAATGCTTATGAGCTTTGAACTATAATCCATCTCCCTGAAATGTCCCCATGAAGTTTGAACCCTAAAGAAATAAAAGGATATATTGTATTACTTTTATACATTATTTTTTTACTAGAAATAATCTCAATGAGTAAAGATATGAGTGTCATATTATACTGTTATAATTCGCTGCCGGGCTTTTAAAAGAATATTTTGAAGATTGTAATGCAAGATGTTAAAAGATGCATGATCTATAAGTATAAAGATCCAAAGTTAATTTACTCTGGAATGGAGGCATTTAAAAAGCATGATTATACATTCAGTATAACCAGAAAGAAGCACGTTGAATAAAAATAGAACTTTTGTAATGACAATAGAATCATAGGCAAGATCCTTTTACATCTTAATTGGTTGTAGTGTTGAATATAGCTTAAAGTTAAGCCCCTTGACATGTCGCAGCATTCTTAGTAAATGTTTGTCATTTTTAAGGCCTCTTCCAGGCATTTTCAGCCAAATTGCCAATCCTGGCACACACACACACACAGCTGATTCTCTGTCCCATCATTCTTATGAATGAAATCACCAGCATAGTCACAAGATGCCCAGCTAATGGCACTCATCTTTCCCGTTTCCTTGGGACTAGAAGGATCATGTATCTCAGTTCTGGGATGGAAAGAGAGGATCCTGGGGAGGTCCTTTAAAACGTGACAGCCTCGGCTGCTCTCCAGCTCTCTTTGTCAAGGGCATTGCCTTCTTCCAGTCGCACATGCCTGGACATGGCTGGAGCTTCGGGGACACTTTTGCTTCTCTGAGGAGGTGAGACGTATGAAGGACGTGGAGGAAAAAAAGGGAGCCCAGAGTCAGAGTGACTGTTGGGCCAGCTTTGGAGCGGCCGTGGGAGCCCTGGGCGTATGAGAACATGGAACCCAAGTGGAAAAACCACTGCCAGAGACTGTCAACAAGATCCTCACCAAACCACCCCAACAAAAACATGAAGGAACAACAAAATCATAATATCACCTGGGTACATCAAAAGCAACCCATCAGCTTCAAGGGAAGGAGAAAACAAAGAAAATCAAAATCACTGCCATTGCGTTGATTCTGGCTGACTGTGACCCCATGGGGCAGGGCAGGACTGCCCCCTGTGGGTTTCTAGACTGCGACTCTTGACGGAGTAGAAAGCCTCTCTTTCTCCCTCAGAGCGGCTGGTGGTTTGGATCTGCTGCTCGCATGGTTAGCAGCTCACTGCATAACTACTCAACCACCAGGCAACCTCGAAAGGGGAGAAAGGGAGTCTGGATATATTGGATTGGGGAATCCTTTAAACTTCTAGTAAAGAGCCTTGATAAAACAGAATGGCCAAAAATGTTCTTTATGTCACAAGATGAAGCGAAGTGGCAGAGTTTAAAGCTTTAAAAGTATAGACACTCCTCTGAGTCAAATCTGACAATGGGCTTATTTTTCCCAGTTTGTGACAGAGTGAAAGAATGCAAACCACTAACCATGCATAAGAATTCTCCTCACAGCATGGTCTCAATAATAGCAACAAAACAGCACATGGTAGGCAAACAAAGGATTATATTAACAGCCGTATCTTGGGATGGTGTACAACTGGTTTTACTATACAATGATTCAAAATGAGAAGAAACAGCTGCAAACATTTATCGATAATCACAATATGGAATGTAGGAAGTATAAGTCTAGAAAATGGCAAGTAGTGAGAAAGAACATGGAATAAAGGTCAGGATCCTAGGCATTAGTGAGCTGACGTGAACTAATATTTTCCACATTGAATCAGATGATCATATGGTTTACTATGCCACGAGTGGCAAATTTAAGAGGAATGGCATCACATTGATCATCAAAAGAAGCAGGTCAAGATCTGTGTTGACCACAATGCTGTCTGGGATAGAATACTATCCATATGCCCACAAGCAAGTCTAGTTAATGCAATTATAAGCAAATTTATGTACCAACCACTAAAGAAAGTGATATGGAATCAAAGAATTCTATCAATATCTTCAGTCTGAAAATAATCATAGATACAATCAAGATGCACTGATAATTATTGGCTAGTGGAATGTGGAAATTGGAAACAAAGAAAGAGGGAGAGTAGTTGGAAAATGACATTGGTTGTAGAAAACAAGTTGATAGAATTGAGAATTGTGAATACATTTGAATACAAATACATTTTTTGACAACACAAAAGACAACTGTGTACATGAATCCTGACATGAATCAAACTGATCCTATCTGTGGGAAGAGATGATGGAGAAGTTAAACATTAACAGCAAAAACTGGCACGGGAGGTTTCGTGGAGCAGACCATAAATTGCTTATGTGTAAGTGTAGACTTAAGGGGAAGAAAGTTAAATCAAGTCCAAGTCCACACAAGCAAAAATACAACCTTGAGGAAATTTGACACACTGAACACTGATGACAGAAGAGCTGGCAAACAAGTAAGTGACATACAGAACATTCTTTATACATGAAGAATGCAAAGGTTATTAAAAAAAAAAAGAAGAGATCAGCGGGGTATAAAAGCTCTGAAACTTGCTCTTAAGCAGAGTTCAAACAGAGGCGGGGAGGGTTATATTGCAGGTAATCAAGCTTTAAAAGCAGAAATGGAAGAAATGATGAAGTCGAAGAACTGAATAAAAACTTTCAAATACAACTTTCAAATACAAATACATTTGCATTTCAAATACGATTGCTAGAAAATCTGTAAGAACCACCCCCCAATAAAATGATTAATAAAAAATAAGAGAACAAATAGTATAATGAAGTGTTCAAAGGCCCGTATTAGAAATCCAAGAAAAAAAGAACGCACTCAATTTATCACACACAAAAAGAACTGGAAAAAATTCAAGCCTCAAAGTGCAAAGAACAATAAATATATGGTTAAAATATTGAATGCTACAAGAAGCATCCAAAGAAGATGGAAAAAGTACACAGACTCACTGATTAAAAAGAACTCATCGACATTCAACCATTTCTTTTTTGAAGGGGCACCACTGCCCTGTGGTGGTTGTGGGAGCTCACCCAGCCTCGCTCCTGGAGAGCCGCCGCAGGATTTGAACCGCCAAGCCCATGGGCCGCAGTCCCGCACTCAACCACTAGGCCACTGGGGCTCAGCCCTGAAGTTCAACCATTTCAAGAGGCATGAGTTGCGCAGAAAGCACTCATGAAAAATAAGAATCCAGGAATTGACAGAACGCAAATTGAAATATTTCAACAAGTTGATGAAGCACGGGAAGCAGTCATTTGTTTCTGAAAAGATATTTGGAAGACATTCCTTTCCAATTGACTGGGAGAGATCCATATTTGGATCCCAAAGAAAGATGACCGAGTACAATGTCGCAATTATTGAACAATATCATTAATACCACATGCGAGAAAATTTTGCTGAAGTTAATTCAAAAGTAGTTACAACAGAACATTAACAGGAAACTGCTAGAAATTCAAGCTCCATTCAAAATAGGATGTGG
The DNA here is from genome assembly GCA_004026705.1 of Nesogale talazaci. Lineage (NCBI taxonomy): Eukaryota > Metazoa > Chordata > Mammalia > Afrosoricida > Tenrecidae > Nesogale > Nesogale talazaci. Next base: position 41,668 of record PVJH01019583.1, read on the forward strand.
CATGAGGGATATCATTGCTACTGTCAAATGAATCTTAGCTGAAAGCAGAGCATGCTAGAGAGATGTTTGTGTTTCCTTGACTAAGCCAAGGCATTCAACTATATGGATCTTAACAAATTATTGATATAACATTGAGAATAATGGGAGTTCCAGAACCTTCCATCACGGACCTGAACATGGACCAACAAGCTCATACTCCCAGAATACCAGACAACCTCATGAACAGACTTTGGAGATGACCAAGGGTGGTGGGACAAAGGAAAGAAAGATAAAACAGTGGGCTAGAGACTGTTGATGGGTGTTGCTAACCTGAAAGATTTCATGCAATCAAGGAACAGGCGAAGAATACGCTATTGGAGGGTTTGATTTGTAGTTGAAACTATTGGCTACAAAGTTGATTATCAGTGATGGAAACCCTCACCTATTTAAAATATTATTTTAAAAATAGAAGATAAACAAAAAAGCCAAGGTTGCACTCATTCACCACTCAATCTGTAGACTGAGCGAAGAATCTAAGAGGCTGGAAAGATCGTCCGAAGAATGCCACACCGGGTCGGAAGAAAGCTTATGAACCTCCTGCCACCTGTCAGCAGCATGACTGGCCAAAAGCGAGAAGCACTCGAAGTACTTGTTGATGAAGAGCTAGAACTGTGGCCTTCAGTATGGATTACAACTTAACATAAATTAAACCCCAACCCTCACACCTGGACCAGTAGATGGCATTATGATAAATG
>PVJH01019584.1:0-42450 GCA_004026705.1 Nesogale talazaci
CCCCCCCCCCCCCCCCCCCCCCCCCCCCCACTTATTTGGCCTAATGCCTCCTTTTCAGAAAAACAAAAACAAAAAACTACTTGGTGGTCTCCATCCACCCTTCAGGCAATTAGAAACTTTTGTTCTATAACACATAGTACATCTGCACTTGCAGGCCTCCTGGATATTTCTGTACACCCCTCCCATGGCAGTTATTGCTATACAGGGTTTCCAAGTCCGTACATTTTTTATGACATTTTTGAATGCTTGGTTTATTCACTGCGAACACACATCAAACAATCCAATAATTCTTAACATTAACTAAGTAGCAGAATAGGAGAACAAGAATATAGTAACAATACTCCTCACACATATTACTCTAATATTTTTACATGCCTGCTGCTATAATTATTCCCCAAATATCTACTTTTCCACTCGGGCCCTTGATATCAGTTTCTCATCATTTCCCCCTCTGTCTTTGTTCCCAAGTCTGTACATTTGTATGGGGTCATTCTTCTCCCACAGTGTGAGTGGTGGATTTGAACCGCTGACAATGCAGTCAGTTCCAGGAGTCCCAGGGCTGGTAACATATGTAAGATGAAGTCTCAGCATCCCCCTTTCTAAGGAGCATCCTGGCTATATTTCTTCCAAGACAGAGCTGTTCATTTTTCTGGAAGTTCATGGTATATTCAATATTCATTAGGAATACTTTAGAGTCAGTTCTTTTGTCTTACTTAAGTATTATCCAGTCTTTGCATGCATATGAGGCAATTAAAATACCCTAATTTGGGTCAGACACAGGCATACCTTATTAATCAAAGTGACATCTTTCATCTTTAGCAATGTAAAGAGGTTTTTTCCCAATAGATTTCCCCAAGGTGATGCATCACTTGGTTCCTTGACTGCTGCTTTCACGGGTATTGACTGTGGATCTAAATAAACAGAACTCTTTCACAGCTTCAATCTTTTCTTCATTTACCATGGTGTTTCTTATCGGTCCACTTATGAGGATTTTTCTTTTATTTATATTGGTGTAATCCACAACGAAAGCAACGGTGCTCTTTACTTACAGCAAACAAGCTTACGCTGTCTTCATGTTGCAGGTTATTAGTGAATCTTCCCATTATCCTGATACCACACTCTCTTTCACACACTCCAGTTTACCAGATTATAAAAAGGCTTCAAACATTCACAATTTCCATTGTGTTGTAATTCAATTTTTCCATAAACTGTTTGAAGCACCCTCATATTTATTCAGAAAACATTGAACAATTTTGGTGAAAGGTTGCAACTGTAATGTACATCCTTCCTAATGTTAATCTGTGCAGTATCCCCTTGTTTTGTTAGAATAACTGATTCTTGGTCTGTGTACATGTTCCGTATGAGTATAATTAAGTATTCTGAAATTCTTATTCTTTGTAGTGGTGTCAATAAACTTGCTCTGATCCAAACAATTGAATGTCAGTAAGACAAGTTTTATTATATGATTATAACAGATTTCTTTAATTCTCTTCAACAAAATTTTACTTATCTGTGATACAAAATACATTGTTCAATAATTTTCATATTCTGTTGAATGTTGTGTTAGCCTGGGTTGACTAGAGAAACAAATCCAGACATACTCATATGTATGTAAGAGAGAACTTTATATCAAGAAGTAATTATGTATCAATAAAACACCCCAGCCCAGTCCAGATCAAGTCCATAAGCCCAATATTATCCCACCAGTCTATAAATTCCTCTTCAGACTCAAACAACATATGCAACAATGTCAAATGCAGGAAGATAACAAGCCAGTGGGTGAAAAGTCTTGTGGATGTAATGCTGGTGGATGCACCTCAGTGCTGGTGTGGGTCTCTGTGTGGTTCTTTCAGCTCCATCAGTGTAGATCCATGTGCCTTGTCAACAGGAATGTGGGGCAGAGAGTGTATATCCCACCTCCAGGGAGGAAGAAGAAGTTCCCAGAATCCTCCTGGTGGGTGTTACCTTGTGACCTGATTGACAGGCTGGACTCCACCCCTTCACTCAAGTTGACAAGGGATTATGTAACTGCCACAAAATGTGAATTTTTATAGATATGTATTTTTTGAATAGGTACAGCTATCGGTTGCTTCCAGTCAGTTGTTCCAGGTTGCTGCTATCCACATTTCTTGGCATAGACAAGGCAATTGACCACCTCAGGACAGCAAACTTCATTTTGTTGGTTGTGTAAGAGTGTTCTGCATGAGACTACGGCTAATTGATACTCTTTAAGCCTAGAATTTAGATCCCTCTCTGACTCAACTTTCAGCCAAGCAATAAAAAATGTGCACTGCTATCAAGTCAGTCATGACCCAAAGCGGCCCTATGGAACAGATGAACTGTCCCTGTGAGCTTCGGTGAGACTGCACTGTCAATGGGAGTAGAGCCCCACCTTGATCCAAAAGAACGGATGGTGGCTTTGAACTGCTAATCATGTAGACTGCAGCCCAATTCATAACCACGATGCCACTAGGGCTCCAGTAGACAGGTTTATCAGGTGCACAATAACACCACAGCTATACTCACTCCTTGGATCAAAAGGCCAACATTTTCCCAGGATAAAACTCAGAAGTCAGAAATAATTAACAAGGATGAATGGAAATGGGAAACAGAGAGGAGTTGGGGAGGGTGTTCACATTCTGGAAATTTTAATCAAAATTATGAACCAAAATGTTTTTGAATCGATGGATGGAAAACCAATTTGCTCTGCAAACATATACTCAGATGACAACAAAAAGTAAAGAGAAAAAGAGTGCCTTAGGTCTCTGGTGAGGTGGAAGGGTAGGTTATGAGTGTGGAAATTTTTTTCTGCTAAGGGTCATTTGGTTATTTGGTTATTTATTTATTTATTTATTTATTTATTTTTGTGGGCACCACTGTTCCCTGGTGAGAGTAGGAGGCCCAGCCTTGCTCCTGGAGAGTTGCTGTTGGATTTGAACCACAAACCCAGTGGGCTGCAGTCCTGCACACAATCACTGTGCCACCGGGGCTCAGCCCTGGGTCATTTGGATATTTATAACATCATGCTTGGACTGTACAAAATTATCAACTTAAAAACTACCCTGCTTCATTTGGTCAAACATTTCATTAATTCACCTGTAATTTGATGACTGGAACTGTTTCTCTTCGGTGAGATGTGTGATCTTAACTGGTATTGATTTTTTTCTCGAGCCACTCCCCACGCCTGGGCTAGGCCGAAACACTACCCAGATCTTCGATAACAAAGACATGAGAGATCAAATGAATCAGATACAGGTAATAATCCTGAAACCCTAAAGTTTGAGATCAGAGGAGAAGACAGAGAAGTGGATTGAATATCAACTAAGAGAAGAAACTGAATGAAACTTGTGACAGAGGAGACAGCTGAACAAAGTAAACTCTCAGCTGCTCTGACAAAATGAGGCCATTTAAAACTTTTGCAAGCAGCATTCAATCTGATAATCTGCTCCACTCACCTAGAACAGCACAAGTGACTACACTGGGGATGGGCAACAAAGCAGGTAGGATCCTCTCCTGGGTCCCCATACCCTCCTGGTGAGCAGCCACATCTTCACCTCCCTGTGATATTCACTCCTGTGCCACCTGAGATCAGAAGCACATAATAACGTGTCAGGTACCAGGTTCACACAAGCCTGACTTCAGAGGCTCACGAACTTACCTCATCAACCAAGCAGGACATCCTGCCCTTCTTGCTCTCTCTGATTTCTTTGTACTGATTCAATTTGGGTATGTTGCCCCCAGTTTTCTCCCCTGTGGGCCCTTCTCTCCATTTCTTCATTGGTTTGTGTTTTACTTTTCTTTTCTTCCCTTTGTTTATTCCTTCTTTTTTTTTTTTTTGGCTTTCATTCTCCCCCTCTTTCCTTCTGTTTCTCATTTCTTCCATTCCTTCTTTTTCTTTAGTCTCAGTTTTTCCTTGATTATTCTCTTTTCCACCTTCCTTCTATTTTATCTTTGTATTCATTTGTTTATGCCTTCTTTTCTTTTTATTTTTAGTCATTAAGTTCTTTTTTTCTTAATATTATATATGTTAAAATTCTACTATTCCTCTTAAAACACATTTTCCCATTATTCTTAGAAACCCACTGGCCACTTATTATTATCGTTACTTTTATTATCTATATCCACCACCACCCACTTTCCCCACTTACCCATATTTCTTCTTTTTCCCCTCTATTTCACCACCATATGTTTTTTGGATCCTTTCATATCTTTTCCATGTCACTAGACACACCCAACTGCCTCTGCACAACTCAGCAGTTCACATTCAGCTAATAGCTGTACCACAATGTTGAGGACACTGCAGTCAATCACTGTAAATTTTTAAAAAATCAATAAAAAAACCCACAAATAACAGAAAATCACACAAACCAAATAGAGTACTCTGAAGAAGAGACTCTGGAGCCATGAGAAATGCAATTCAAAAGAAGGATGGTTAGGTCTTAAATAAGATGTAAACAACACATATGAAGACAATAGAAGTTGAAAACTAAAATCCTTAGACAAGAAGAATCTCAGCATATATACAATGAGATCACAGAATTAGGCAAAATGACATAAGCCTTGAGAAATAGAATGGAAGAAAAAAAATGAGTCCGTGAGCTCAAAGACAATCAATCACTCTGACCACAATTGTTGAGAGAAGCAATGATCAAAAAAAAAAAAAAAAGCAGAAGAATCAGAAGAAAACTTGAAACAATGTGGGAGACACTATCAAGAAAAACAAGTTACATCTCATTGATATCCTGAAGCAAGAAGAAAAGAATCTACATAGAAAATCACACTAAAAAGCATGGATGACAATTTCCCCAACATCACCAAGGAGGAAAAGAAACTGATTATCCAAGAAGCTGAGAAAGCTAAAAATAAGATAGATCCCCCCCCCACACACACCCAAATCACAAGATATTGTGATCAAACTCTCCAATTTCAAGAAAAGGATAGAATCCTGAAGACACCTTTTCACAGCAGACAAACTAAAGAACATCTGACTGGACAACAGTACTCAGAAATCAATGAAAACAGCACTCAAAACAGCATAGAAATAGAGAAGGAACAAAGACTGCACACAAAAACAGGGTGTGGGTGGAGAAATAAAATACAAACAAAGCAAAATGACAGCAACAAAACCACATATGTAAATAATGACACTGAATGTCATTAAATGTATCGATAAAAAGATGCACATTAGCAGACTGAATAGAAAATGACTCATCTATATGTGGTCTACGAGAGACACATATTAAATTCAAAGACAAAATAGATTAAACATCAAAGGATGCCAAAAAATCTACCAAGGCAATGGCAACTATAAAAAGGCAGAATTGGCAATATTAATTCACTAGTCAATTCTGACTCATGGTGACCTTATAGGACAGGGTAAAACTGTCCCTATGGGTTTCTAAGAATACTTTTCTTTAAATTAAAAGATTCTTTTATTGGGGGCTCTTACAGCTCTTATAACAACCCATACATCAATTGTATCAAGCATATTTGTACATATATTGCATTATTATTTTCTAGAATTTTACTTTCTTACTTTCTTTTTTTTTTTTTTTTGAATTTTACTTTCTATTTAGCCCTTGGTATCAACTCCTCTTCCCCACCCCCCTGGTTACCCCTTGATAAGTGATAAATTATTATGATTTTCATATCTCACACTGATCGTTGTCTCCCTTCCCCCATGTTTTCTGTTGTTCATCCCCCTAGAGGTGGGCGTGTGTGCTTATGTCTTGGTTCCCCCCTTTCTCTCCTCCCCTCCCCATCTTTCCCCTACCTTTTTTGTATTGCTACTCCCATTCCTGTTCTTGAATTCCTGGTGGTGTGAGCTCTCATCTGTACCTGTGCACATGCTCCAGTCGGGCCCTCAGTGAAAGGCAGGACTGGGATCATGAGAGCAGGGGAAAGGGGGTGAGAAAGCCTCAAGGAACCAGAGGAATATTGTGTGCTTCATCAGTGTTTTATTGTGCCCTCGTTGGCACATATCCCTTCCTTGTGACTCTTCTGTGGGGGGGGGGGGGGGGAATGACTAACTGTCTGCAGATGAGTATTGTGTCTCAGATCCAACCCCCCTCATTCTCAATAATAAGTTTTGATTGTTTGTTTGTGGTCTTCTTGTTTATTTGTTTGTGGTTTATTCAGGCCTGTGACCCAGTTCCAATGATCACACAGGCTAGTGTGTTTCTTCCATGTGGGCTTGTTGCTTCTCTGCTAGATGGCTGCTTGCTTAACTCCAAGCCTTTAAGACCGAGACTAACTCTTTACAGAAGTATAAAGCCCTGTCTTTCTGCATTGGAGCAGGTGAAAGGACCCATAACCAAAGGAGAAACAGAGGTCATTAAAAACTTTCTAACCAACAAAGTCCAGGACCAGGTGGTATCACAGGAGGATTCAATCATGTATTTAGTGAAGAGCTGTTACCAATTCGTCACACACTATGTGGTAGTTACACAATTTTATGCCAACCTGATAAAAGAAGGAAAAGGTGGGATCTAGTCAGTCAAACAGGTCACAGACCAATTGATCCTCCATGTAGGTCTGGCCTTCTCATGTGGGTTCTGGGAACTCTTCTCTTTCCCTGGAGGCAGGACTGATTCTCTCTCTCTCTCTCTCTCTCTCTCTCTCTCTCTCTCTCTCTCTCTCTCTCTCTTTCTCTCTCTGCTTTACATTCCTGTTGACAAGTTACATGGACTCAGGCAGATGACAGTCTGGAGATGTTTCTACCACCACTGGATCCAAAAGATTTTCCACCCACAGGCCTTGATCTTCCTGCACTTGGCATCATTGCATGTGTTGCCGGAGCCTGAAGAGGAATTTATAGACTGGTTTTGGACAAATGGGCTAATTTCGGACTCATGGACTTGATCTAGACTGGGCTGGGATGTTTTCTTAATATACAATTACTCTTTGACATAAAGCTCTCTTTGACACACACGTGTGTCTCTGGATTTTTTTCTCTAGTCAACCTAGACTAACACAGACTATTACAGAATATAGAAAGCACAGCAAACTCCCAAACCCTTTCTAGGAAGTGAGCACAACCCTGATAACAAAACCAGGCAAAGAAAGCACAAATACAGAAAACAGTAGATGAATATCCCTCATGAACATAGATGCAAACAATCTCACCAAAATTCTGGTCAATAGAATCCAACAACATATCAAAAAAAAAAAAAAGAATTAATTGTGACCAAGTGGAATTCATACCAGGGATGTAGAGATGGTTCAACATACAAAAAAAAAAAACAATCGATGTATTCTATGACATAAAGAAGACAAAGAACAAGAACAAGTGATTTTAAGATGTACATATAAGGAAGTTGCATGTAAATCATGAACATTGAGCAGGCACAACACCTTATTGCTAATACTTGTACTTTTGTGACTGACTAATTATGCTAAGCATAATGGTTTTCAGGTCCATCCATGTCGTGAGGTACTTCATGATTTCATCACTGACTTTTTGAGTTGCATAGTATGTCATTTTGCATATATATTAGAGCTTCCAGTTTCTTACTATCATGAACTGTTTTGCGATGAATGTGGGGGTGTGTCCTTTACTTCTTTGGGAGACATACTCACTGCTTCTCTGTTATTTTGTCATACTGTGGTGGCATGTATGTTGCAGCTATGTCACTGGTATCTCAAATATGAGTAGTGTCACGCAATATGTCAGCAAAGCTTCCAGACTAAGAACAAATTCTTAAGAATAAATAGGCTGCACACATTGGAGTAAGTAGCCAGTGAAAACCTTATGAATAGTAATGGAACATTGTCGAATATTGAATACCTCAAAAAGAAGCAGAACATTGTCATCATCTAAGGCAAGAAATTTGGAAGACAGTTTTCTGGCCAACTGACTGGAATGGTCCAAAATTGTACCATTTCAAAGAAAGGTTCCTCTAGAGTGCCAAAATTACTAAACAGTATCATTGATATCGCAGGCAAGTAAAGTTTTGTTGAAGATCACACACCAACAATTGCAGTAGTATACCAACAGGCGGTTTCCAGAAACCCAGGATGGATTCAGAAGAGGATGTGGAATACGAAATATCATTGCTGAAATCAGATAGATCTTGGCTGAAAACAGAGACTATCATAAAACTGTTTACTTGTGTTTTATGGACTATGTGAAAACATTTGATTGTGACTAACATTTTTTTTACAAAGCAAACGAACAGACAAAACACTTCGTTGTATTCAGGCACAACTTCCAAATGGATTAAAAGGAAGTTGTGTGAATAGAACAAGGATATACTATGTGATTTAAAATCAAGAAAAGTGTGACTCATGATTGCATTCTTTATATATATTTTTTCCTATGTCTTACACTGACCAATGTTTCCCTTCACCCACTTTTCTGTTGTCCATCCCCTAGGGAGGGGGTTATAAGTAGATCCTTGTGATCCATTCTCCCTTTCTATCCCACCTTCTCTTTACCCTCCTGGTATCGCTACTCTCATTGCTGGTCCTGAGGAGTTTCTTTGTCCTAGATGCCCTGTGTAGAGATCTTATCTATCCCAGTGTGCATTCTCTGGTCTAGCCATATTTGTAAGGTAGAATTGACATCATGATAGTGGGGGGAGAAAGCATTAAAGAACTAGAGGAAAATTGTATATTTCACCCATACTATATTGCACCCAACTGGCTTCTCTCATCCCTGTGACCCTTCTGTAAGAGGATGTCCAGTTGCCTACAGATGGGCTCCTCACTCTCCCTCATTGACAGTTATTTGATTTTTTCGTTCTTTAATGCCTGATCCCATCAACACCTCATAATCACAGGCTGGTGTGCTTCTTCCATGTGGGCTTTGTTGCTTCTGAGGTAGATGGCCACTTGTTTACCTTCAAGTTTTTTATCTTCAAGCCTTTAAGACCCCAGACACTATATCTTTTTTCTTTTCCAGATGCTATATCTTTTGATTGCTGGGCACCATCGGCTTTCTTCACCACATTTGCTTATACAAGTGCTTTGCCTTCAGTAATAATTTTGGGAAGGTGAGTATCATAGAAAGCCAGTTTAAGAGAATAAAGTGTTTTTGCATTGGGGGAGTACTTGAATAAAGGCCCAATGTCCATCTGATACCTTAATACTAAACCAATAAATATAAGCACATAGATCTATTTCCCCATCGTCAAATATAAATATATTTACATATGTGCATACCTGTATTTAAATCTCTATAAGTGCTCTTTGCCTCTTAGTTCCTTCCTCTATTTCCTTTTACTTTCTTCCTGTACCACCATCATGTTCAGCCTACATTTGGGTTTCAGTAATTCCTCTCTATTACATTGTCCTTGATCTAGCCCTACCAGACCTCCTGCACCCTCCTTGCCTTTAATTTTTAGAACCCTTATTTTCCCCTTGTCCCTGGGGTTGTTAGTACACATTTCCTTTCACCCCACCACTCCCTCTCCCATGTCTTTCATTGTTTTCTACTCCAAATTGTTTATCCCAGCTCCAGATTGTTTATCCCGCCGATCTTACTTATCTAGATAGATCTGCAGAGATAATAATATGCACAAAAAATACAGAGCAAAACAAAGCAACAAGAGAAAACAAAACATTAAAATGACAAAAAAAAAAAGGAAAAGCCTCTAAATAGTTCAAGGTCTGTTTGTTGACCTTTACAGGAGTGTTTTCTGATCCAATCTGAGTACCACACCCTGGCCCCAAAGTCCATTTTTTTGTATTCCCTGGGGACTGTGTTGCTCTGTTTCCGGTGCTGTTCTATTGCACACTCTTAGTGTTTCACCTCAGTGTGGTGGGTCTGATCGGGGCAATTCCCATGCTGTGTCTGCATTGTTGTATCGGAATGGGTCAGTAAGGGATGTCGAGTTTTTTTGGGGGGGAGGGGAGTGGCATCACTGTCCTCTGGTGGTCATGGGCGCTACCCAGTGCTGCTCCTGAGAGCCGCCGCTGGATTTGAACCATCAAGCCCACGGGCTGCAATCCCGCACTCAACCACTTACGCCCCCGGGGCTCAGCCCGAGGGGTGTCGAGTTTTATAGTGAGAATGGCCCTATGGTCTTCTCTGTACTTTGGCTGCTCTGAGCAGGAATATCATCCTCAGGATCCAGTGGACCAGGATGTGCTGCACTCGCTCTTCCTCTCCCTTCATTTGCCCCTGTGTGCTCTGATCAAACATGTCTCTCTCCCTAAGCTGTTGCTTCAGTGCTGTCCTCTGAAGTGAATTCTCCTGGGGGGAGGGGAGGCTGTCCATGTAGTTGGGTTGGGGACGGATCAAAAGAGAGGTCTGAGGGGCCAGCCCTATCCCAACTGCATAGTTGCATTCTTTCATCATACTTATCCAATCTATATGCTGAATCTCCAAGTACGCCCTCAGTATCTAAGCTGACATGAAGAGGAACTCAGCATCAAGATTGGAGGAAGGCTTATTAATCTGCTCCCTGAGGCAGATAATATACCATTGCCACATGAGAGTGAGGAGGATTTGAAACCCCTGCCCATAAAGATCAAGAATTTCAGCTTTCAATATGGATTTCAACTTAATGTAAAGAAGATAACAATCCTCACAACAGGACTTCCAGGTACCAATGCGACAAACTGAGAAAAGACTGAAGTATGTCATCTTGCTTTTCTTCACACGCAAGGCTCCTAGAAGCAGCAGTCAAGCATGCACTGTGTAGAAAAGCAAATATGCTACCTACTTTAAGAACTAAATAACCTGGCCCAAGTCATGGTGACCTTCACTCGCTTCCTGGACGTGTGAAATTTGTACATTGCCTAAGGAAACTCGAAGGAGAAACAATGCAGTTTAATTATGGTGCTGGTAAAGAATATTTAAAGTACCACAGATCTCCCCAAAACCAAACAAATCTGTTTTAGCAAGGAGTCTAACTAGAATGCTGCTTAGCTGCTAGGATGGAGAAACTTCACCTCACATACTTTGGACATGTTATCAGAAGAGATAGAAACCTGGAAAGGATATCATACTTGCTAAATGCAAGGGACAGCATAAAATAGGAAGGTTCTTGGCAATTTAGCCTGAAAAAGTAACTTCAACAATGTACCCAAACACTGTGAGGGCAGCATAAGGTGGGTCAGTGTTTCCTTCTGTTGTGCACATAGCATCACTGTGGATCAGAACCAAGCCAAGGGCACCTAGCAGCAACTACAGCCCATACATATATTCATAGTTGTATGGGATTTATATTCCCAATTATTTTCCCCAGTTATTTTAAATAGTGCCATCTTATTTTCCACAATGTTGATGCATGTTTACAAGTGCACCCTCAGTATGAGAGAATTCTCATCTCTGCACCCACTCCAGTACTTGTTGTTTTCTGTTGTTCTTAATTGGTCCATTGTCATATATGATGTGCCGTCTGTGGCAGTCATGTGCTTATGTTAATTTTATGATTGAAATGGAGGGGGGAGTCTAGCCTGTTAATCTGGAGATAGCCATTGAGTAGCCCTTGAGGCCTCTGTGTGGGCATGGCTTTCTCCTGAGACTTCTGGGAAATCTCGCGATATTTCCCTCATGAAGATGAGAAGCTATCTTCCCCAGTTGTTGGGAGTTAGTCTCAGAGATGATTAAGCATGGACAAGACGAGATGGCAGCGTCTGAGAAGCTGGAGGAGCCAGAGAAGAGGCCACACGGTTTTGCCCTGATGGAGCCAGACCTCTGAAGCTGAGACGGCCACATAGAGACCTCTGGCAGTGATGAGTTGCTTCTGCCATCACAGAATGCTGCTGATGGATCCTGAGTCCTGGAAGCGAGGAGCCATGGGGAGATCCCTATCGGCACTGGGAGTCTGCACCCACTGCCCTGTCACTTCATGAGTCGGAAGGAGACTTTATAGACTGATATTGGGCATATGGGTTGATATCGGACTTATGACTTTGAACTGGACTGGACTGGGATACTTTCTCAATGTTCCACTCCTTTTGTATATAAACCCTCTCCTTATATCCACATGCATGTCTATGAAATTTGTTTCTCTAGTCTACCTGGACTAACACACCATCATTGTTTAGATATTCATTTCCAGAATGGTTATGATCATGAGTATTTTTTCATGTGTCTGTTAGTCATTTGAATATCATTTTTGGTGAACTGTCTGTTCAAGCTTTTTTCCTACTTTTTAATTGGATTATGTGTGTTTTATATATACTTGTGTTTGTCCAGGTTGACTAGAGGAACAAATTCAGAGACACTTAACTATGTATAAGAAAGAGCTTTATGTAAAAGAGCAATTTCACATTAGGAAAGAATTTCAGCCAAGTCCAGATCAAGTCCATAAATCCAATATTAGCCCATAAGTTCCATTCTAGTCCATAAATTCCTCTTTAGAATCATGCAGTAAATGAAATGGTGCCAAATGCAGGATTATCACTGGCTGGTGGGTGAAAAGTCTGTGGATCCAGTGTCAGTGGAAGCATATAAGCACTAGTGTGGGTCTCCACATGTCTCCTCCAGCTCGCTGAGGGTCTCCTTCAAAGGAAGGTGAAGCAGAGGGAGAGTGGGTCCACCTCCAGGGAGGAAGAGACGAAATTCCCAGAATCCTCATGAGAAGACCCCACCCACAAAGAAACATCATCAGGCTGCATCACTAGGCTGAACTCCACCCCTTCACTCTACCAAGGTGACATCAGATTACGTAACTACCACAATCACGATCAACGGAGAACTGAAAGCATTTCTCTTGTGAGCTGGCACCAGGAAAGGATGCTATTTGTCATCCTTTGCTCTTCAATAATTTGCTGTAAGCCTTACCCAGAGCAATCAGACAAGAAAAAGAAATTTAAAACAACAAACGTACTGTCAACAAGTCAATTCGGACTCGCAGCAACCTCTGGGGAAGGGAAGAATTTCCACTGGCAATATTTATGGGAAGGGGAATTCTCATCCTTTCCCCACAGAGCAGCTGGTACGTTTGAATTGCTGAACTTGTACCTAGCAAGTTCCCAGAGTGGCCTGAGGAATCCCTGGCTGATTGAGATTAGTAGTAGGCCAATGCCTACTGGAAACATCTTGCCAGAGGTCCCAGGTTATGTATGCATAAGAATAGATTAGTGCATTTGAGTAAAGTTTTATTGTACCATGTAACTCTCATCTAACGTTTTTACTCTGCATGGGTCTGGGAGAAAATACTGACAGTGCTTGCCTCTGAGTGTTTGTGAACACCATTTTTCTGCCATCCTGCTCCCTATCAAATGAGTTCCCTGAGAAGCAGAGAGTGTGACAACCATCATCTGGCTGACCTCTGCCTGACCTTCAGATTTTGGACAGAACTGCACCCCACTGTGTGAGGTATTTCCTTGCAACATCTTGAGTTCTGTGGGAGATGCAGGGATGTGCCGAGCCCAGAGATGTGAGGGACCACACACACACACACACACACACACACACACACACACACAAAGGGAGAGTGGAGGAAAATAAAGCAGACTTTTCTCATCTCCAGCTTCTTGGGACTAGCTTGGTATTAATGCTTTGAAAAGAAATTATTGTTACAAGTTCTTTCAGTTTACGATATGCGGAGGGTTTTCTTCCTTTTTTGGTGTTCTAACTCTAGGAGTGTACATATTTCATTGTAATATTTACTTTGCCTTCCAGAGATGCCCTGTGAAACTTTCTGCTGAGTTATTTTACGTCATCATTTCTTCCATTTGCCTTAGCAACTTTATCATGAAGAACAAGTTTCAGAGTCTCTTCTGACATCCATTTTGATCTTTTCTTTGTTTCCCATCTTTTTAATGACTTTTGCTTTTGTCATGTATAATGATCTTTATGTCATTCCACTCATCATCAAGTCTTCTGTCATTAATGTTTAATGCATCAAATCTGTTCTTAAGATATTCACAGTGGTCAAGTGGGATATACTTAGGTCACATTTTGATCCTTGTGGGCTTGTTTGAATTTTCTTCAACTTCAACCTGAACTTACATATGAGCAATTGAGGATCTGTTCCACAGTCAGCCATGGGCCTGGTATTAGCTGCTGACATTGAGTCAGCACATTTTTCCCCACTGATGTTGTCAATGTGATTTTTGTGTATTCCATCTGGAAAAGTCCGTATAATTGTGTATGGTCCATTTGTGTTGTTGAAAATAGCTACTTGCTATAAACAAGTTGTTAGTTGTGCAAAACTCTAACATGAAATCTTTAGCTTCAAAGATCATATTTTCCGGGCTGAGCCCTAGTGGCGTAGTGGTTGCGTACGGGACTGCGGCCCACTGGGATGGAGGTTCAATTCCAGCAGTGGGGCTGGGCCTCCTACTCCCACCACCAGAGAGCAGTGATGCCTCCCCCCAAAAAACAAAAAAAGATCATATTTTCCAACTACTGTTCCTTCCTTTTAGTTTCCAACTTTTGCATTCCAATAGTTATAAATTTACCTTGATTTATGTTTGAACAATTTCATACTTAGACAGTGGTTGAACTCTTCAGTTTCTGAATTACCAGCTTTAGAGGTAGGTACAGAAATTTTAATAAGTAATTGTATTTCTTGTACAGAAGTAGACATTATATTATCACAGCTTTATACTTTAAGATTGTGCTTGAAACGTCCTGTTTGATAATGAATGAAGCACATTCCCTTCTAATTGTGTCATTCCTAGGATAGTAAACCATACTTCATACATTGCTAATACCAATTATCAATTGATGTTTGCAAATATTTCTTCTCATTTTGAGTCACGTCCTATTAGTAAGAGAAGGTCTCAGAGACTTTACTTCCACACTTTACTACACCCATATCATTATGGTTGTCTATGCTACTAGAAACAACTATATATAACTGTCAAAGCACTGAGCATCATTGCCTAGCCAAACTGACAGATAAGACATAACCATTACAGTAGCAATTATATTAAAAATCATTAGCATTGGGTGCTTTTCCATATGCTAGAGGACCCAGATCAGCACCACCTCTGGTTAGTCTCTTGGCCTACAGAAAAGGATTGAAGCCAGAGAGGAAGGTAGATAGGAGATGGCAGCAGGGTAAGAGTCGGAGGCCTTGAAGTAGTTTGAAGCCGAAGATAAGCAGGAAAGTCAAACTCATGGGCTGGGTCCTGCTTCACTGTTCCAGTAGGCTCATGATCCAAATCAGGAGTTTTGAAAAGAAATAAAGCCCCAGGCATTCAGGCAGTTTACTAATTCTAATTTCTTATGGTAGGGCTGAAGATTCCTCCTACTGTAGTGGTTGTCACATTGGACTGCTAACCTCAAGGCCAGCAGTTTGACCTTGAGCCATCTCAGGGGGAAAGAGGAGGCTTTGGACTCTTATATACAAAGTTAGAGTCTCAGAAACCCACCGGGGCAGTTCTACACTATGAGTCAGCATACACTCTATGGGTGAATGAGTGGTAGGACTGAACCTGTTGCCAGAATGTTCTCTCCTTCATTATATAGGAACACTAGACAGAACTGTCTCTACCAGTGGCAAGCATCCTCATCCTTGGAAAGGGGTGAAGCAGAACCCACAGGACAAAGGAAACTCTGGCAAGAGTCTTTAAATTCTTAATCCTGAACCCAACTTCTCCAGAGATTAACTAAAGGATAAAAGTATACACTTAACAACTCCTCTATTCCAGCAACTCTTCTCCTTTATCCCCATCCTACTTCTGTTGGCCCTATCTCTTCTCTATTTTGCATGTTCTCCAACTGCTGAGGTTTCTTTAACTGACTAAACGCTGAGAGTGGCCTAGTTGCCACCTGGAGTCCTTCCTGGGAAGGTGGAGGCCAACCCCCCCCTCCCTACACCCAGGTTTCACCACTTCTACATAGGGCTCTGTCTGCTAATGGCCTTTGGTCTATGAGTGGGGGAAGGCTCACAGCTTGTGCTGTCCACAGCAAAGAACGTAGCAATCTTTCCAAGCAGAGTTTCTAGACTGTGCCTTGGTAGTCTTCTGAATGTACAGGGCCGGACACAAGGCTGACCTCTCTGTACTCTGACCTTTGTCCAGTCCTTCAGAAATGACCTCCTGTAGAAACTCCCCTCAATGAAATGAATTTTGTGTGCTCATTCTTTAGTAGAACTGTTTAAGTAGAACGTTCAAGCAGGCATCCTTCTCCCAAAGACTATAGACAATTTCTATGAATTATTCTGATACATTTAATGCCAGCTGCCATAGAGGAGACCCTTGATCAAACTTAGAGGACTGAGACCTGGAGGTGGCCTGAGTAGACACTATATATGATTACATATATAATTATTGGGTAGTACAAATGGTTGCACTCTATTACTAACCAAAAGCTTGTCAGTTCAAACCTAAAAACAGCCATCATGAAAGAGAAGCCTGCTCTACTTCCAAAAGATCCTAGCCATCGACAACCCTGTGGGGCGCAGTCTTACTCTGCATTTGTTATGAGTCAGAATTATGAAGTGCATAATTCCACATCCACAGATAAGGGCTCATGAAAACTACTAATTCTAAGGTTCTAGTTCATACGTATGTGGGTCTATTCTAAGCAAAATGTGTTTTAAAACGCTTCTGCCACCACTGGGTAGTTACAGACAAGGTCTTTCAGACCAAGACTTGCCTTAGTCTCATTGGGAAGCCTTACATGAAAAGGTCCTACAAAAACAATGACTTCCAAGGGGATCTGCCGAGCCAGTTAGATTCAAAAGAGAGAGAGATCGGGTCAGAAGATTACAGTGACTATTTGTGGGGATTCCACCACCAGTTTGTCAGTTTGTAATTTTGATAGGTTTTATCAGAGGTCATATGATGATCATGGGACTTGAAAGAACACTATTTTAAGAAAATGAAAAGCTGTATGAGTGAGAAAAAGTAAAGTCACACAGAGGAACTTTTTCCATCACGACAACGCACCTGCATATTCTTTGAGGGCAGCAAAGACATTTCTTTTTTTTAATCACTTTATTGGAATTCTTACAACTTTTATCACAATCCATACATACATTCATTGAATACCAAGCACATATGTACATTTGTTGCCATCATTATCAAAACATTTGCTTTCTACTTGAGCCCTTGGTATCAGCTCTTCATTTCCCCTTCCCTCATGAACCCTTGATAATTTATAAATTATTGGGTTTTTTTTAATATCTTACACAGTCCAACATCTCCCTTCACTCACTTTTCTGTTGTCCATCTCCCAGGGAGGAGGTTCTATGTAGATCCTTATAATTGGTTCCCCCTTTCTACTGCACCTTCCTTGCATCCTCTTGGTATCACCACTCTTACCACTGGTCCTGAAGGGATCATCTGTGGTTGGTCAAGCAGCTTTATAATTTACTACTCAGTCTGTCCTTGGACCTTATGCATGTATTCTTTCAATTTTCTCTCATCTTCCACTCACCTCCAGCTAAGTTTGTTTTTGGATTTATCTCCACCTAAATCCTAAGTCAGATATTTACCTGGACCTGGCTTTAAAATTATGATGTTTATTAAGTTTGTCCTCACTGAGTGCATTCTTTATAGCTTGTTTTCACAGGGTCCTTTGTTCATTCCCTTAGCAGGCATAGCAGGCATGTCTCACTTTCAAAGATGAGTTCTGATAACAGGGAAGATCTAGTTCATGAGACCTGGGTCTATTTGGGCCCCTGCTGGCATAACTACCTCCTTGCCACGTTCCTGATGACCCTGACTAATGTCCCTCAGACCTATTCTATGTAGCGATACACCTGGACAAGTGACCCTCTTCTCCATACCTGGGGATAGCTTGACTTGGTCAGGGGAGGAGGAAATGGAATTTGAAGGTTTAGAATGTGGAATGACACAGAACTTATTGAAAGGGAATGATGCCAGCGATGCAGATTATGGCTAGAGTAAATTTAAACCTTACTAGTTCAGAGAGAATTTAAGAGATGAAAGCATTTACTGGCATGATTTAATACCCATAAACCATGAGAAAATACAATGTGGCTTAAAATAAGGAGAAGCATGCATTAGAATTATTGTCTTTCACCATAACCAATCCATCTGTATACTATGCAAAT
The DNA here is from genome assembly GCA_004026705.1 of Nesogale talazaci. NCBI lineage: Eukaryota > Metazoa > Chordata > Mammalia > Afrosoricida > Tenrecidae > Nesogale > Nesogale talazaci. The sequence goes on from PVJH01019584.1 coordinate 17,931, forward strand.
AATAAGAGAGGCTGGAATCTATGAGTCAAACTCAGGGATAAGGGAACAACAAGAGATGTAAAAATGATGGTGAGGAAGCCTGATGGAGTTTGATTGAGTGCAATGTATCCAGGAGGAAATATGAAGAGCTGAGTGGAGGATGAACATCTTAGTGGGACAGGAGAAAGGTAAAAGGAAATAGAGGAAAGAAGTAGGAAACAAAAGTTACTGATAGAGGTAGGCATGCATTTGTAAATACTTTAATTTTTAATGAAAGTAATAGAGACCAAGGTACATATATTTACATGTTTAGTATTGAGACATCAGACAGACTCTGATCCTCTAATCAAGGCCTCCATAAATACACAAACATTTGTTCTAATAACTGTGTGATATCACTGAAGACAAAATGTGTACATAAGCAAATGTAGATGGTGCCCAGCTGTCAAAAGATATAGCATCTGGGATCTTAAAGGCTTGAAGTTAAACAAGCATCCATCTAGCAGGGAAGCAAATAAACCCACATAAAAAGAAGCCTGTGTGATCATGAGTTGTCAACGGAATCAGGTATCAAAAGATTGAAAACAATTATATTGATGTGAATGAGGGGGATTGGAGTGGAGGCCCAAAGCTCATCTGTAGACAATTGGACATCCCCTTGCAAAAGGTTTACAAGGAATGGACAATTCAACCAGGGTGCAGTATAGCACCAAAGAAACACATATCATTCTTCTCATTCTTGATTGCTTCCTCCCCACCAGTACCAGAATTCAGTTCTACCTTACAAATCCAGCTAGATCTGAGTACCTACATTGGTTCAGATGAGAGCTGGAACTCAGGACAGATAAAACCCTCAGAAACAGTTATGGGAGTAATGATATAATGAGGGTAGAGAGATGGTGGAGGCAGGAGGTAGAGAAAGGGGGAAGCTATCACAAGTGTTGGTATATAGCCCACCTACCTACAGGGGAACAAATAAAAGAAATGTGGGTGAAAGGAGACACACCGTGGGAGGTTGGTGAAGAAAGGGACAAAATGAGAAGCTAATACCAAAAGTTCAAGTAGAAAGAAAATGCTTTGGAAATGTTGGTGACAATATATGCACAAGTGTGCTTAATATAATTGAATCATGTGTTGTCTGAAGATTTGTAAGTGCTTCCTAAATGAAGTTATTAATTATAATAAAACCAAATACCATCACACTAATAACTGAGCACCATCTAGTTTCTTCACCGCACTTTGCTATAGCACTCCTATCTTTAGTGATCACTTCATGGGGAAAGATATTGTTCAGGGCCATATCATAAAAACTAATTGTTCTTAGGTCATAGCTACAATTAAGAGTAAGTTCGAAATCCATTCGTATATGTCCCTGTCGACATCATTATTGTTTTGTTGAAGGACATCACATTAACCCCGTGGGGCATTTGTTAGTTCTATTAGTATTGCCATTAATTTAATCAGTGCTATAGAATTTTAAAAAACTGTCGATAAAAAGAAAATATACATATTTAGACTGTTTTTCAGATCAAAATGCATGAATTGTTGCTTTGTACAAATTACCAACATAGGTGACTGGATACTATTTATGCTAACATTGAGAGTTGGAGACAAGGCAAAACTTTCAATAATGCTCATTCACAAAGCAGAACTTGGTTTTATATATCTTAAAAGACAATACTGCACGTGTTTTGTGCATCTGAAGAGGACTTAGAGACTGGTACCAGACACATGAGCTAATATTGGGCTAATGACCTTGGACTGGACTGAGTTGAGATGCTTTCTCAATGTTCATTTCCTCTTGTATATAAATGTCTCCCTTATTTCATATGCATGTCTATGGATTTGTTTCTCTGGTCTATCCAGACTAACTCAATACTAAAACCATTGGAGTTTTAAAGCTAGCTTGATTTATACACTTTAAATAAGTGACTTGTATGACATGTGAATTATATTTTGATAAAACTTCCTTTAAAAGGAGAAACAGCTACTATTAATATCTTCTAAACTTTTTGTTCATGTGCATAAGTACATTTTTTTGGAGAAAATTTCTGGAAGGTGCTCAACTATGAGGCAAAACTTGGATGATTCAAATCAACCCAGAGGTGGCTCAGAAAAAGAGATGTCTGGTGATCTCCTTTTGAAAGATGACAGCTTTGAAAACCCTATGAAGAAGTTCTAATTTTCACACATGGGATCCACATGCGTCAGAATTGACCTTATCCCAAGTAACAACAACATATTCAAGCAATCATTTATAAGCTAAAATACCTAAAGGAACTGAACTACTCTCAGTAGGGCCTAAGGGTTAAATGTCCCTGTGTGAGAAGAAGCAGATGAGTTATTACCCAAGTTATTGGATTTTGGTTCAAAAGTGTTGCCTTAATGGTGCTGAAGAAGGGCCATGCAAGACCACACAGACTATCTATAGATTTGTACATTTATATCAAAATAAACTTAAAATATTTTGACCACCCTTTGGAAAAACTAAAGCAATAACACTTGTACCCATTAGCAGCATCTCCTCACTTTCCTTTATCCTCCCCTTCCCTACTTCAGCATGAATCTATTTCTGCCTTCAGAGACTTGTCTATTCTGGACATGTCATATAAAATGTAATATTATAATATGTGTTTTTTGGTGACTGACTTCTTTCACTTTACTCAACCATTCTGTAGCATGTATCAAAACTTTCTTTCTTTCTTAATGTCCATATAAAATATACATGTTGTGGCAGTCACTTAATCTGGCGTCAATCTGAGGATTAAGAGGGTAGGGGTGGAACCTAACGTGTCAATCTGGAGATAGCCAATGAGACCTCTGTGTGGGTATGGCCTTCTCCTGAGAATTCTAGGAAATGTGGTAATTCCTTCCTGGGAGACACTCGACCGACAATACTTGCTCCTTTGGAGACACTCAACTAACAAGGCTGGCTTCGTGCGAGGCATCCCTGCAGAGAAGCCACATGGATCTACCCTGATGAAGCCAGAAACCTGGACCTAGAGAAGCCACGTGGAGACCCCTGCCAGCGCTGAGATGCTTACAACACCACTGGATCCAAAGACTTTCTACCCACTGGCTTGTGGCCATCCTGCATTTGGCACCATTGCATGTCTTGTGTGTCTAAAAAGGGCTTACAGATTGTTATCGGACATATGGGCTACTATCGGACTAATGACCTTGGACTGGACTGGGTTGGGAGGCTTTTCTCAATGTTCAATTGCTCTTGTATATAAACGTCTCCCCTTTTATACACATCTGTGTTTATGAATTTTGTTTCCGTAGTCTACCCAGACTAGAACACATGTGTATAACATGCCATTAGCCAAATTAACCATTTTATATATAAAGTCATTACATTAACAATGCTGTGGAATTATCCTCAAATCCTTTCAACATTTCAAACAGAATCTGTGTACTCATTAAGCATTTATGAGTACACCTACCCATTTTCTTATACCACCTGTCTCATAGTCATTAATAAACTTTGGCTTCTATGTATTTGTTTCCCTTATATATTTCATAGAAGTGGGATCATACAGTATCTGTCTTTTGAGTTTGACTTCTTTTACTTAGCATAAACCTCCTAGAGTTTATCCATGTTGTAGTATGTATGAAGACTTCATTTCTCTTTATGGCTGACAATCTTTCATTGTATGGGTAGGCTACATTTTGATTGTTCATTCACCTTCTGATAGACATGTGGGATGCATTCTGCCTCTTGGTAATTGTGAATAATGCTACATTAAAATTTGGCATAGAAGTATCTGTTTGAGTCCCTCTTTTCAATTGTTTTGGATTTAACAAGTAGTGAATTGCTGAGTCAAATAATATTAACTTTTTGAGGAGCTGCCAAATTGTTTCCCATAGAAACAGCATCTAATTACTTTACATTATTAATGTTCCAATTTCTTCATATCTTCATCAACACTTGGTATTTTGCTATCTTCCTTATCAAAGGTGAGTACATATTCAATTATGTAGTTAAGCCGCATTTTGTCCATTCATTTGTCAATTAATAGACATGTAGATTTATGAGTTATTGAATCATATTTTGCCCCAAATATGTGTCCACTTAACTATGTAGTTATGCAATTATGCAATCACTCTCACAATATATTCTGATGTGATCAGTCAATCAATTGAAAGACAATTAGATGGGGATGCAAAAGTCTTAATCAGGCCACAGTCTTGACAAAATGCAAGAGAATGAGGAGAATCTGGAGGGGGAAGGAGAGGGGAAAGAAGAGGGAAGAGGGAAAGGGAAGAGGAGGAGAAGGAGGTAGAGGAGGAGGAGGAGGAGGAGGAGAAGAAGAAGAACTAAAGACATCCTTAAGCTGAGAACATCTTAGACCCAGGGAAAGGTTGAAACCAAGTACATGAAGATTCCCCAGGAGCAACAACTTAGAGAGACAGGGATTTTTCTCCAGAGCTGACATCAAGAGAAGGCCTTACATTAGAAATAGCACCACAAATCTGAGTGCTGTAGCACTAGAAATAAGACATGTTTGTTTCTACATTTTTGGCTATTGTGACTAAAGCTTATGAGGCAAACCAACCAATGAGACTCCATTTTTGTTAGCTGCCAGATGACTTTCCTGCTTCCCCCTCCCATCTTAGAAAGTTGACTGCTAGTTGACATGTCCACTTCCCTATCCCTTCTGGGAAATCTCCAGTAGTGATCAATTTTTAGAAGTACTCTCATGTTCCCAGGTCAGGACATTATAATTAGTTTTGACTATTCTTCAACATAGTGTTTCTTTTGACTATTCTTCACTAGTTAATCTTGTTATGGTAACCAGGATGTTAGAATCAATTCTAGTATTGTTTTCTTTTTGATAATAGATGCACCTTGAAATGCTTACTTGCTCTTTTTGAAGGTACAATTAACTCATTAATTTTGCTTTCTGGTTCTGTCCTCACTTGCTTGAGTCTTTGACAAATGAGAGATGAGCTTGTGCCTTTACAGATGGACTAAGAAGTCCACTCAGTGCTGCTACGAGGGGAAACAACTTTAGTTTCTTGGTGGCCCACTTAGCTGGATTAAGACTTCTTTTCAAGGCATTAGCATGGTTGTCCTTTATTTGAACTCGCAATTCTTATATGAACATTAATGTTCAAATTTTTGTGTATACTTGCTTTTATTTCTCTGGTTTATGTACCTCAGAGTGGAATTACTCACTGCAATGGAGTCAATACTGACTTCTAGTGACTATGGGACAGAGAAGAAGTGTCCCATGAGTTTTTGATACAGTAATTGTTTATAAGAGTAAAAAACTGGGCTGAGCCCCGGTGGTGTAGTGGTTGTACGCGGGACTGCGGCCCACTGGGACGGAGGTTCAATTCCAGCAGTGGGGCTGGGCCTCCTACTCCCACCACCGGAGAGCAGTGATGCCCCCCCCCACCCCCCAAAAAAGAGTGAAAAACTACATCTTTCCCTCGAGGAGCCGCTGGTGACTTCCAATTGCCAACCTTGCAGATCACAGCCCAATGCCTAACTACGAGGCCACCAAGGCTCCCGGTGGTCAGATTCTATATTTAACCTTTTCTGGAGCTGTCGAGCTGTTTCCACAGTAGTTTCATTATTTTACATTCCCACCAAGAATGGACGCAGTTCCATCTTCTCCATATTCTCACCAATGTTCTTTTTTTTTTTTTAATATAGCTTCTCTAGTGGCTCAGAATCATATCAACCCTATAGGACAGGGTAGGACTGTCTCTGTGGGTTTGCTAGATTGTAATTTATTTAGGAGAGCAGCAAGCTTTGTCTTTAGCTCTAGGGTTACTCTGACTCAGAATTGACTTCGTGGCAGTGAGTGTGGAAATTTGCTGTGGATGTGATACGGTATTGCACCATGGCTTTTATTTGCCTTTCCTTGAAGCCTGCTGATGTCGAGTATCTTTTCATATGATTGTTTATCATTTGTATAGCATCTTTGGAGAATGTCTATTAATATTATTTGCCATTTTAAAATGGAGTTATATGCCTTTTACTTATTATAACTAAAAGTTCTTTATATAGCTGAAGACAATATCCTCATCAGATATATAATTGGCAAAATTGTTTTCAAATTATGTAGGTCATCTTTTTAGTATTATTGTTGGTGTCTTTTCATGTACAAAAGTTATTCATTCTCCAGTGATGCCCTCTCCCGCCCCTCCCAAAAAAAAGTTATTCATGCCGATAAAGCACAACTTATTTATATTTTCTATTGTTACTATGCTTTTGATGTTGCAGCTAAGAAATCATTACCTAACTAAAAGTCAAGAGCTTTTATGATGTGCATTACATTTTTAACTTTTACATTTAGGTCTTTGATTCATTTTGAGGGAATTTTTGAATTATGTAGGGTATCCAGTTTCATTCTTTATATGTGAATAATCAATTGTCTGATATCCATTTTTTGAAAAGACTCGTTGTCCCTGCAGTGATGATTTGACCACTTTGTTCAAAACCAGATGACCGGGGAGCTGAGCCCTGGTGGCATAGTGGTTGGATGCAGGACTGCGGCCCACAGGGTTGGTGGTTCAAATACAGCAGCAGTTCTCCAGGAGCTAGGCTGGGCCTCCTATTCCCACCAGGGCAGTGATGCCTGCACACACACACACACACAAAAAACAAAAAACAAAATGAGTTGACCACCAATGTAGAAGCCTATTTTTTTAATATAATCCTATTCTACTGAATCTATATATCTACTTTTATACTGATACTATAACTAACATGAGTCAGTTTGCTGTACTGAGGTACCTTGCAAATTTTAATGATAATGTAAGCTATACCACTATTTCAACACTATGTTAGTATTTCAATACTAACATGATTGTTCCTGACATAGGTTTGAATCAATAGGTTTGAAAAATCTTCTGGGTAAGATAAATTAAACAAAAAGGCCAGATAATTTACCTTCAAAATTTAGACAATGAAAATCCTATGGATCACAATAGAACACTGAGTCAATAAATAAACCTCTACATTGGCATTCAACTGACTTTTAACAAGGGGGTCAGCACCACACAATACAGGAGGAAAATGGTCTTTCTAATCCACTTGCTTTCAAAATGTCATCAATTGGTAGAGGAAAACGAACACCATATGTGTAAAGAACTAGTAAGGGAGGCCTTAACAGACCTTTGTTCAGGATCAACATGAGTGGGAGCTGACTTGATGGCAGCTATTTGTCTGTATGTGTGTCAACATATCTATATCACTACAATCTACCAATGTCTGCATCACACTTCCTTGATTTTTTTGTAGCTTTGTTGTAAGGTTTGATTTGCAAAGTGTGGATCTTCCGATTCTGTTCTTTTACAATATGATTTTAGTTATTTGAGTCTCTTCATATCCATTTGAATTTTACAGTCTGTCAGTTTCTAGAAAGAAAGCCAAGAATTTTAATAGGGTTGTGGCGAATATACCTGCAGATCAATTTGAGGAATGCTGCCATTTTAACAACATCAAGTCTTCCAAAACCATGAAACATGGCATATATTTTCATTTATTTAATCCTCTTTCATTTATTTTAACAATGAATTTGATTTGTTGTTTTCAGAGTATAAGTTTTGAACTTCTTTTGTTCAGCTTATCTCTAAGCATGCTATTCTTTTCTGGTGCCATTTTGAATGAGCAGTGATTGTCCTTTCTGCTGGATTAAGAATTTCTTTCTTGCTAAGAGCTTTATCTAGTTCTCTCAGTTATCTTGAAGTTTCTGATTTCTCCAGTTAAATTCAGACTACTTTACATTTAATCAACTGGAAATAATCCCCCACAGTGAAGATTTTTCTTCCTCCCTCTGGTAACTTCTATCAAATTAAGTTTATACTTTCAAAAGTTTTGTTTCGTATTTGAAAGCTCTGTTTCTTAGTTTAAGTGCAACTAGCAAAAAAATGAAGGATGGCTTACTATGCTTTGCTCAGACCTACATTCAACATGCATCATTTAAGGAAAAACAAGACAGAAATACTTGCCCACCCATCTTCTTTGGGAAAATTCTCCTCTATGTGCCCTTTAAGCAATGAGATTTTTCAGTTATAAATATGTGAAATTAAATTTCTTGGTTAGAAAGCAGCATAAAATGGAATTCTGAAATAGAAAAAATAAAAATTTAAAAATAGAAGGGGAAAAGTTGATATCAAAGAATATCTATTGGAATTTTGCCAAGAAGTCTTGAGTGGGATGAAGAAACTGAGGGCCGACATATTGTTTTAGGAGAACAAATGTGCCCAAGCATTCTGCCTTCGGTTGTTAAAACTAGATAAGTGTTAACTTATTTGTACTGTTACTTTTAAATAAGGACATTCAAATAAACATCATAAAAGGGAATATGTATTTATCATACTGAAAAAATTATAGCAAATTCCATATACATATCATTTCAGATTTAGCAATTATTACGTCACGAACAAATGGATTTTATTTATAAGCATATTTATTTGATTTAGGAGAAAATCTCAGACATTGCATTATTTCATCACTAAATATTTTATTCTTTATCTCTAGAACAAGCACACACACACGCGTGCACACACAAACACACACAGGCAAGCTTCTTATATAAAGTAGCATTTCCTTAATGTTATAAAAGTAGGGGTGCTCACACTTTTTCAGCATGCGAGCTACTTATAAAATGATCAAGTCAAAATGATCTACCAACTACAAAAATGCAAAATATATTTTTGTTTTTACATTTATTCATACATTCATTGAGAACTCTTTATATGTATAATGTATTTATATGTACCTTGCATAACCACGAGTCCATATTGGACAACACATCACAATGAACTATGTACATTTTTGGTCATTCCCTCAGTTTCCTCTGATGATTGGCACTGAACGGAATCATCCAGGGATGCATAGTCCATACAGTAGCTGCTGACAGCCAGCCTCAAGCACACTTCCAAATGATCATCAGTCATGGTGAAGCGGTACTTGGACTTAATGATCTTTATGTGGGGAAACGCTGGCTCACATAAATAAGTAGAGCCAAATAATGCAGTTAAGGTGGTAGCACATTTTCTCATGTTTGGGTACTTTCCCTCTGCGAGTAAGTTTCAGAACCGTTCATGTGCTCGGAACTTCAACAGAATATCAGTGCGTAGTGTCAAAATCTCCCATTCCGTATGAAAGTAATACGTTTTTGCCTTACTTGGTCCAGCTCTGCCACTCATTTTAATACCCTTTCTTATGTTTAAGAGGAAGAAAAACAAGGTCTAAAAACTGGGGATAACTGAGCTTGTCAGTTTTGCTGCATTTTGCACAGTTGTTTGTGCATGCTTTTGGCACCTAAGATTGCATCTGATTGGTTGTGCTGCATATCAATTAAGTGACGGGATTGATGACTTTAAAGCCATGCGATCCACCCACTCTACATTTGTGATCGACTAGTAGATCACGTTCCACGTATTGAGCACCCCTGTTATAAAAGGAACCCACCCTTGTGGCACTGTTAAGTAAGAGTTAGATTGCTCACTGGAAAGTTGGCAGTACAACCCTAGTCACTCCTTTGAAGGAAGTGGAAGGTATTTGCCACCATAAAAATGTGCAGTCTTCAAAACTCTAAGCAGAGTTACTAAGAATCAACACTGACTCGATGACAATGGGTTTTGTCGATATTTAATACGATAAAATATTCAGTCAGGGTTCAAATTTCCCGATATTCGTTCTCTCTCTCTCTCTCTCTCTCTCTCTCTCTCTCTCTCTCTCTCTCTCTTTCTCCTTAGTATATGTCAGGATCCATAAAAGGTTCATATATTGCCATTAGTAGAAATTAACATTTAATAGCAGTTTAAAAAGTAAGAATCCTCTTACTACATTCTTCAATGACAATCTGTGATCATGGGAAAAATCTAAGTTCTTAGCTTGTGAATTGTCTATATTAAATAACCTCCAAAGCAAAACAAATGTTCATGTCCTGTGGAAATGTTAGAAAGAGAAAATACTTACACTTTTAGCAACCAAGTAAAAATAATTGTTGCTGTGAATTTTACAGTCCAACAACTTCAAAGGGTAAAAATGTAATGTCATTTTACTAACTTTTAACTATTTCTTGTGGAAATCTAGGCTCATTTTGGATAAATTTAATCAGATTTGATGAGTTTCTCATTTTAGTCACATTCAGAATACCACTTTCTTCCTGAAGGGGGGGGATTTCCCAATAAACACAGACTTATTGGTGTTTATTTGCTAATCTGGAGTGAATAGTACGGGGATTTCACATTATCTTTGAAGTCCAGCATGCCTGATTAGCAGCCTCCTCTGCTCAGGATCTCACAGGATGAAACAAAAGTGTTGACAAGATTGAGACTGGAGACTTTGTGCAATAATGCACTGTCAAGCCCACTCTTGTTGCAAAACTTGATTTCCAGAGATTGTGCGACTGCTTTCCTTATTGGCTATGGTTGGTTGCCGTTCTCAGTTCCCAGAAGACACCTACATCCTACACAACCTCCTGTATCTCAAGTCAGGGCACCTAAAACCTTATGCTTTGAACTCCTGCCTTCTTCATAACCAGCTAGAAAAAAAATCCTATTATTCATACTCATGCATGGACTAAACACTTAACTCAATAATGAAGATTCAAAGAATTCTACCAAGTTGTCAGTCATAAATAGTTCAGACATGAACTTGATAATTACTGGTGACTGAAATGCAAACGTTGGAAAGAAAGAAGGATCAGTTGTTAGAAATATGGTTCTAATGAAAGAAATAACATTAAGGTCTTTTTCTTGAATTTTGCAAGACGTTCAACTTCTTGATTGCAAATATATCTTTTGTACAACATGAAGTGTTAATATAAATGTGGACCTCACCAGAATAAAATAAAAGCCAACGGCTCCTCCACAGGAGAAAGATGGGGCATTTTACACCCATAAAGATTTATAGTCGGCTGAGCCCTGGTGGCATAAGTGGTTGAGCGCGGGACTGCGGCCCACGGGCTTGGCAGTTCAAATCCAACGGTGGCTCTCAGGAGCCGCACTGGGTAGTGCCCATGATCACCAGAGGCAGTGATTCCCACGAAAAAAAAGAGACTTACAGTCTCAGAAACCCACATGGACTGTTCTAGCCTGCTCAATAGTGTAGCTGTGAGTCAGAATGAATTAGTTATGAGTTATTAGTAATTAGTTATTAGTAATGAGTTAGTTATTGTTGCTGTTGTTTGGATGATGGGGAGAAATGAAAAACCAGACTCAGGATGAGCCATCCACACAAGGCCAAGGGCCAGTAGTAGGACAGATCATCAATTGTTCAAATGTAAGTTCAGGTTGATGCTAAATAAAAAACATGTGCAATACACGTGAAGATGCACTTCTCTGTGGCTTGAAATGGATCATAGGAGGCATGTAATACCAAGGGGTTTTTTTTTACTTTATAATGTCCCCTTACACTAAATTGAACTTGCTTTAACTTCCATTAGTCTTGCCTAAGACTGCTAATAAACCTCTAAACCTTGCGCAACTGAATTAAAATAAGGAACTGCACCATTAAAGTAGGCTGGCAGTTTTTAAAACTCCAAGTTGATCTTCAACCATGTGCAGAAGAATTTTATGGGTTTAAGGAGTTATTTTTTTTACTTTTGCTTTAAGTCATAAATTCTCTGTGATTGCTGGATACAAATAGATATTTTTAACATCGTATATTTGAAAAATAGAGGTGATCCAAAACGCCAGTGTCTGCCAGTTTAAGGGTTCATTGTAGACCTGAACTTTGAGTCACTCTGTAAGATTATTTTTTAGGCTGTCATTTGTCATATGATTTGTGAGAATTTAGGGGATTAATGTTTCAGATTATAAATTGCTTAATTTGAAAACCTGTTTTTCTTTGCAAAACTCAAATCTGTGAGCTTGGTACCGAGTCAAGTATAACATTCCTATTTGAAGTCACACTTATGTATTTCCTTGTACAGTGTTTTCAATGAATAAAACTTTAACATACTTGTTGGGGGTGGAGACAGTTGTGTGTTGTTTATACATAATCCTAAAATAATGGTGATTTATGAGGAGATGCCTAGATAGACATACAAGCTAAATGGTGCAGGAAGAATGGTGAAAATGCAAATAGACAGAGACTTGGCATACATGGATATTTCCTTTGCTGTAATTGTATTCATGATGTGGTAAAGTCTACAAAAACATAGATACAAAAACTTCATAGACATAATGCATACCTCGAGGCAATAAACCACTTGGCCTAGGGGCTCAGGATCTAAGGTCAATTGGCATAACCTATTCTATAACTCTACTTTCTTCTTTGACAAGTAATAACTAGGGTCTAAAAAGTTAACAAGTAGCTTTCTCAGGTGCACTCATTCATTTATCCGTCTAGAGGAAATAAAAGTGATGAAAGCTGAAGACACATGGAAACAATTAGTCCACTTGTCGGCAACGGACTAACGGATCAGGCGAGCATCAATCTCCATGAAACTGTGGAGATTAGGACACTATAGCTGATCTTGTGCTTAGCCATGAGCCTTCAATTAAAAACAAATTGAAACGATTAAAAAAAAAGAACTGATTAGTTCTTATGAATTTGCCTGCTCACAAAGGGGCCACTGCATATAAGGGTACATGAGCAGTATAAGAAACCATATTGCTCCTGGCTATCCCCCCCAAAATAAAAATTAGTGTCTTGGGCCTTAAAACAAAGAGCTAGCTGAGATGTGAGCTACGAAGCCTCCAGTGGATCCGCTCTGACCATTCAGCAGGCGTGTGAGTAGCCTTGCCCTCAGCCAAGGTGCATTGGAAAGTGGACTGATCAGACACACCCAGACCCAAAAGACCCTGCCATCAAGTCGATGCCAACTCTTTAGGACATGGTAGAAAAACCTCTGTGAATTTCTAAGACTAGAACTCTTCACAGGAGTAAAAGCTCCGTCTGGAATTGGCTTGTGGTTTCAAACAACCAACCTTGCAGTTAGCAACCCAGTACATCGCCATGATGGCACCCGGAGGATTCCTTAATGCTGATTGGGTTAAAACTTTCCTTTTGATCCATTTTAAATTTTTTCTAGTTTTTATTATTTTTTGCTTTCTTTTAGATTGGGGTTTTTCTGCTTTTTGATCTATTTGTTGTTGGGGTTATTTTTGTTTGGTTCTTTTGGTGTGTGATTTTGTTTCTATGAAATCCAGGAGAGGTAAGTCAAAACATATAGTAACTCAATTAATAGTTTGTTGGAGCTATTGGCAGGAGAGGTTGGGGGGGATTAGGGAGATAATAATAATGTAACAATGAATATAACAATGAAGAAAAACTTCCAAAATTGATTATGATGATGATTGTGTAACTCTTTTTTAGCATATATAAACTATTGAATGATATACCAAGAAAATTGTTAAACATTTTTAAAAAGAAACAATAGCTTCAATTTTGACATTTTATTATTATTATTAATTATTTTATTGGGGCTCTTACAAATCTTATAACAACCCATCTTTCAATTTTATTAAGCACATCTGTACATATTTTTTGGGGGGCATCACTGCCCTCTGGTGGGAGTAGGAGGCCCAGCCTTGCTCCTGGAGAGCTGCTGCTGGATTTGAACCGCCAAGCCAGTGAGGCGCATTCCCGTACACAACCACTATGCCACCGGGGCTCAGCCTTTATGTACATATTTTGCAGCCAAAATTTCCAAAACATTTTATTGCTACTTGAGCTCTTGGTATCAGCTTCTCTTCCCCCCTCCCTCCCTCCCCTTCCCACCCTAGTGAATCCTTGATCAATTATATATTATTTTTGTTATTTTGTATCTTAAACCATCCATTGTCTCCCCTCACCCACATTTCTTTTATCCGGGAGAAGTGATGCATTTTATTAAAGGCATCTATGACTTTGTACCTCAATCAACAGTTCAGAGGGAGAAAGACTGGACTTTCTATTCCTGTAAAGTGTTAGAGTCTTAGAAACCCACAAGGGGTCACTCTGAGTCAGCATTGAGTTCATTTTTGGGTGGTTTGTATCAATACTTTTTAATTACCTTGTTATGAGGGGATACCTTACCCCCCAATGGAAAAAAGCTCCATTGGGCAGAGTTTTCCTAGCGTGCATTTTTCCAGCTAGCCAAGCAGCCAGCAACGGTCTCTGAGTTAGTAGTGTACCCGGTGGTGTTGCTTGGAAAGGTTCTCTCTGGTCACATTGAATTTTTTGGTGAAAGCAGTTTTGCTCAAACCTCTTTCTGTGTGGTGACTGATTTAAGAGAACAGCATACAGGTGTGAAATTACCTGCTGGGGGGAAAATGCCACAGAGACTGCTGTGATGTTGCAAACAGCTGACAAGGGCAGTGCTACAAAAAAAAAAAAAAAAAGCTCAAGGGTGAATGTTAATCACACTTTCTATTAAGAGGTTCTGCAAAGACTGCGTAAGAGTGTGCGACCAAAAAAAGTCCTGATTTGTGGCAGACAGAAGTCTGATTTTGCCACCACAACAATGCGCCTGCACACAGAGCCATCTCAGTGCACCAGTTTTGGGCAAAACCCAGCACGCCTTTTTTGCCTCATGCACTTTGCTCACCTGACTTTGTTCCATGTGACTTCTTTTTGTTTCCAAGAATCAAGAGGGACCTGAAAGGAAAGTAATTTGGATTTGACATCATAGAAGAGGGGAAGAACGAAACAAGAGAGGTGCTGTTAGCTGTCCAAACAGATGAGTTTGAAAAATGTTTCCAAGAAAAGTACCAGAGATTTGACAAGTGTAATTGAGTGTATTGGAGAGCGTTTTTGCTTTTTTTTTTTGGGGGGGGGGGGAGGTATCACTGCCCTCTGGTGGTGGGAGCTACCCAGTCTTGCTTCTGAAGAGTTGCTGCTGGATTTGAACCACCAAGCCAATGGGCCACAGTCCCGCACTCAACCACTAAACGCCACCGGGACTCAACCCTGTATTGCTTTGTTTTGTTTAAAAAGTTAGATACATAATATTTTTAAAAATCCAAGTTGGTTTTGGGTACCCCCTAGTAGGTAGAGAAAAGGTGGGAACCCTGAAAGTAAAATGTTTTCACAACCCATTCTACATCCCAATTTTTCTGTGCATTGTTACAACATAAAACCAGAGAAAACCCCAATTACCATGTTTCCCAGTCTTTCACTCTCCCGTACTGAATCAGAACTGGCCTCTATTGGCCTATAAAACATACTAATCATTATGTGTAAAAAATGACACTGCATTGATTCCAAGCCTAGCTTTTAAGAGGCACAGTAGCATCTGTCTGTTATCTTATAAGATCCTTGAATGTGAGAATGTCAAGAAGCTTGTTGGAGATGCTATGTGGAGAGGAAAATCAGAGATATATGGAGAGGTGGGGGGAAAGATGGCTGCACCAGCATCACAGTCCTCCAATCTTACCCTGCAAGGATTCAGACATGTGAGTGAAATATCTTGGACCTCTCCAAGTGAATATCAGGCCCCAGCCATCAGCATCCCCATAAACACCACAAGAAGCAGAAGAGTCAACCAACTGACCTAACATAGTGGAGACGTAGTACAATGGTGGTTGCTCTAAACTACTGGCTTTGAAGGTAGATGACTCTGACCAATTCTGACAGAAACGTGCCGACCCCATCTGTCCTTTATCCGCCAATATCTTAAAGTAAATGCGTTAACATCTACCCCCAAACCTTGCCTGTTCTCTTTTCCACACAGCATTGGCAGCACTGTCCTCAAATTTTCCCAGTTGCCCAATGAAGAGGGAGAAGAGACTAGATCGTGTGATAACAAGAGCATTCCATGTTCACTTCTCTGCTTAGGCCTGGCAATTTGCCTGCTTGAGAATTACAACTTGACCCTGATAAAATGATTTTTTTTAAATTACATCTTGAATGAATAAATCAATATATCCACAAATTGTTCAGTGTTTTCACATTCCAATCTCTGCCTCTAGTACCACACAATTGATTAGTTCAACACTCCCTTTCAGACAAAACTAAATGCCACCTTACCCATCCCTTTCCCATTCTGTCTATAGAGCACTTTTCTCTGTATCCTCAGAGTTGTCATGTGTCCAGAGAAATCGCCTCACAATAATGCCACGCTCAGAGAGGACTCCTTTATCTCCTCTGCTCCATGGGATAAGATTGGCGAGCCTCTGACATTTCTTTCACATTCCCTCACCAGGGGTTTCCTAGGCAGCCTTCTCTTCCCATTGAGGAACAGCCACCAGTGCAATCATGTTGAATAAGGAGAGGAAGCAAGCATGGTTGAATACTTTGCATTCTGGATGAACTCGAGCATTACGTTCTGGAAGAGATCTGCTTCACAGACTGAATTGAGAGAGTCCATGGTGATATAATGATTCCACACTCTAGACTGCTGGCGAGAGATGTTTTCTAAGTTCTTGAAACTGGCCTTACAAACCAATATTGGGATTAGATTGGTTAGATTTTAGATGCCCTTGTTTGACTGGGGGCAGGAATCTCAGCAAAGAGTTGTTAGAGGAGTCAGGACCGCGATCAGGCTGATCTACAGTATTGGCAAGAATTGGATGGTGGAAGTAAAGTCAATCTGTGAAGTGGGGTGTAGGTGAGGCAGGGAAGAGATTCTGGACACTGATGGTATTGAGAAGCTGGAGCCCAAATCAGCTCAGCATCAGGCATGCCAGCAGTGAGCGGGAGGACACAGCTGTGGGAGGACTCCTGTGGAACCAGCAGAGTCAAAAGACCTCTCCAAACCCTACAGTGAGCCACCCCTCAACAGGTGAAGTTGAGAGAGAGAGAGCATGAAGGGAAGAAGAATAATGTGAATATAAATTCATATTAGAGAATTGGAGAGAGGGAAAGAACACAGCCCAGGAAGGAGCTGAACTTGAGATGGGTTGTTTGTTTGTTTTTAAAGGTTTAGAACAAGTACGGACACATTTAAGGTTTTAAAGATGTTCCTACTGTCAGAATTATCTCTGAGCACAATGAGTTGGAGCACACATAAGAGGGGGCTGACTTTGAATGTTGGAGTGCATCGTGTGCATTTCACCACCACTGCACACATACAGGCTGGTGGCTCTGCCTGCTTCAGCTTCCTCATCTGTGGCATGTGGGCATGTGGGAGCTCATTCAAATGAGGCGATGAGAATGAGGTGGTATAATCTCCTAGAAATGAAGCCAGGAGGGAGCTTGTCCTAAAAATATGAAAAGGTTCCTCTTTCTTTCATGTCGACAGTCCTGAACTCCATCCATGACTTTCTTCCCTGTCTTCTCCCCACATATCCCCTTCCCTAACCCCCTGTAGCACCAGGAGAGGTAGGGATGCTGTCTTACCCAGTCTGGCATCTTTGACACTGAGTCTAGTGCTGAATTCATGGGAGGTGTTCACATGTGCATGCAGAGTGAACTGATGCTGAAAAATAAGGAGACAAATGGTAGGCATTGAGGTCTCTCATAGGGCTGCCCAGTAGCTTAGACGCAGCTTTAGGAACCAACTTTGGCTTCCTGCCACCATGACCCTGCCTCCTTCCCTAACAGGTTGCAGGTCCTACCAGCTGTGGTTGTGGGATTCCCAACAGACACCATGTGTCAGATGGAGTGGGTGCATGCCAATAAAGACAGGCCACTACAAGCCACAAGGACTGTCAAATGTTAATGATCTGGGCACGCTAGCCATCTGCCACTGGAACTGGAACAGCTGCCTGGCAGGGGAGATGGGTTGCCTAGCTACTGAGAGCCTGAGGAAAACTTCAGATTTAAGAGATGAGTGAACACATGTTGGGCTGCAAAGAGTGTTGGGAATTTACTCTACTAATGGCAGTCGTGAGTGCTGTAGACAGTTTACTCAAGGTTAGGGTGTATGACCAAATACTCAGTGAACCTTCACAATCTTCCCAGAAGTTCTTATGTAGCCCAGTTCACACTGGAGAAGCTGAAAAGTCAGAGGCTTTTAGTAATTGTCTCAGGGACATAAAGCAGAGCTTCTAACAACATGCAAAAATCCATACACAGCAATAATGACACTGAATGTAAATGAATTTAATATACCAAGAGACAGTCAATAGCAGATTCAATAAGTAAATAAGGTCTTTCAATATACTACTGACAGATGAATATAGACATACTCTCAAGAGAGACCAGTTCAATAAAGAATCCAGGGGACACTTTTATCGATCAGAAATATTGAAATCAAAATACAAATTGAGATCTAACTTTTTCTTGTAGTGAGAGGTAGAGGTGAACTTCTGTCCTCAGATCTATTTCGTGTTTCTCTCACTTACCTACACTTTAGAGTTGGAAAAGTGTTCCCATACAACCAGAGTACATAGAAGGGTGTGCTATAAATTTACGAGTCAATTCAGATTTAATAAGGACCCAATTTAGTGCTATCTGGGAATTAAGGATTATTATTTTTTTTAAGTTTCACAATGTGAATATTGCCATCTATTCTCTCCTTGGTAAACAAAATCACAACCTGGAAGGTGGACCTACATTCAGAGGCTGAAGTCTACAACCATACTTAGTCCTCTCTTAAGAGCGATCAAAGATAAATGCAAATGGTCAATTTCTTAAAGGGCTGTGGTAGCAGAAAAAGATAGTTCAAATCCAGTAGTCTCTCTTCAGAAGAAAGATAAGACTGACTACCCCCTGTAAAGATGTTCTGCTTCTGAATAGCCCCAGGGGCAATTCTACTTTGTGCTATGGGAAAAAGAAAGTTAGTCCTCAATGGAAGTCCACTTGATTTGGGGTTTATATCAATCCCTGCTCATTTTCTCCTTTCTGAAATTGTCATGTTTTCACTTATGCAAGTTGGTTATTTCCCATCAAAATGTCTTTACTGCTAAAAAAATCCTCTGAATATTTATTTAAGATCGGAGTGTTTTTTTCATCCCATGCCAATCCAAACCATGTTAAGGAATTATTGTTGGTTATTTTTAGTGTGATAATGTTATTTTGTTAAGTTTTAGAACTTTTTATCTGCTAAAGGCACACAATGAATTATGTACAGAAAAAAGACAGTGATTAGGATTCGTTCTAAAATATTTGGAGAAACGTGCCTATTTGAAAGTGTTGCGTAATAAATGATTTCTAAAACCGTGTCTACCCCACCGCCACCCATCTCTCTAGGAGTTTGTGCACTCAGTATTATGCAACATAGACTTTCTTCTTATCTGCGTGCTTTTTGTTACCCCTTAAAATTGCTGCAGCTTAATTATTACTAACTTATTTTATTATACTGGAAAAATACAGCACAATTTATTTATGTATTTTAATATGTTTGCTAATATTTTTAAGAGAATATATCAGATTGGAGTTTACTTCCAACTTGTAGTGACCTTACATGCAACAGAAACAAAGTGCTAGCTGGTATAAAGTCAAATGCAAATATAAAATAAGACATTATTCTCCCTGCTGAAAATAAGAGAATAAGAAAATAAGAAAAAAGGTTTCCTTCTTCTGCCCCATTCTGTTCTTTTAGAATTCATTTTAGGTACTGTGGAGTAGTAAGCCTTAGAAAAATCAAGATATTAGCACAACTGAATTGATTGATTTCAGACTATATCGAAAACTCCATTTTGAATTAAACGCAATTAAAATTTTATTTTTTCTTTTCTTTTTTTTTTTTTTTTGTTTTCTTTGGGGGACATCACTGCCCTCTGGTGGTGGGAGTAGGAGGCCCAGCCTTGCTGCTGGATTTGAACCTCCAACCCAGTGGGCCGCAGTCCTGCACACAACCACTATACCACCAGGGCTCAGCCCTATTTTTTCTTTTCTAAAGAATCAATTTAGTCTTTTTGCCACCATTTTGCAGCTTGAAAAACAAAACAACAAAAGGCAAATTTCACTATTTGTAATTTGGGTAAAGAAGTGCTTGTTCAGTATGTTTGTACAACTAACCCAAGGAAGACACCTTGGCAGAACTGAAAACTGAATAAATAAACAAAATAGAGTCTCTGCTTCACCAAACATGATATCTTTTGCCAATGCTTTATCTCCCTGATAGCATTTCCAAATCAAGCCAGCTGGGCAACTTTCTTCTGTCATCCACGTTTTTCATAAGTGGCTTCTTAGGAGGAAATCACAGTTCCTTCTTCCTAGCATACCTTGGTGTGGAAGCCACTCTAAAACCTGCTGCCCAAGGTGACCCTGACAACGAGAGCACAGAAACGCTGATCTGTCGTGATCTTTTCACTTTACTCTGTTTAAAAATAAGGGTCTTTTCACTTTACTCTGTTTAAAAATAAGGGTGTTTATAGTTCTGGAAATGTTTTCTTTCCAACAGGCCTGGGTATAGCAAATTCAGGCCCATCATGCCCTGTGTGTAAGGGCCTCACTCCACAATACTTTGGTCTTTGTCTTCCTTCTGAGCCATTAATATGATGGGTCATGAGTCATCTGCTCCAAGAAGCTTTACCTACTGGTGGTGTGTGTATGTGTGTGTGTGTGGGGGGGGGGGGGAGTGTATAACCTAATCAATGATAAGCAGTAACCAATACAAGCCCAACCTGTCCTCAAATGCTCTACACAACTAGTAAACACAGAACTGTACATAAAGTCATATTCTCTACTACACCAACCAGAAGTCAGGCAGTGGAAGCCTAAGTACCGCCAAGTTAGCAACCAGAGTAACACATATACCCCTCTTGCTGAGATGCCTCAAAAGAAAGTGAAGCATGAGAACACATACACAACAAACTGGGCAGAATTTACCAACACACAATCACCAATTAAATACAACTAAGACAACAGACAACCTCAGTTCACACAAAGAAACAAGAAAAAAGTAGTTCAAACAAGTTAGTGAAAACAGAGCCTGAAATCTGTCCTGAGGAATAAATGGCATTGTAACTTCCTGAAAGGGAACTCAAAAGAATAATATTTATGTAATTTCAGTGGATTGATGCAGAAAGATCGAGGAAACACAGGCAAAATGAGGCAATCAGAGGTTTAAAACTCGAGAGCAACTTTGATAACATTGCAAGAACAATTTGGCTGAATGAAAATTTTAAAGTCAAACAGAAAAACAGATAGAAATCTATAAGACTGATATAAAGATTTCAAAAACAGATAACCAAATGAAAGGATAAAATAATAGGATTGAATCAATGACATGCAGAATTCATGATATTGAAGATAAATCCCTTTCGATACTAATCTGTTAGAGCAGCAATCAGAAAAAAGAACAAAACCCAAGAATTATGTCCAAGATGAATAACTTAAGCCTGATCAATCAAATTTTCAAAACAAGGTGGGACTGGAAAAAAGAACCACAAGCAGGAAAGACCCAGAAAGAAAATCGCTGACACATATCATAATAAAAATTGTCAAAACCAAAACCAGAAAGGAATCCATCCTAAAAGTAGCTCAAAAAAACAAAAACAAAATAGCCCAAAATGCCCTCAGCAGAAACCAAGTAGGTAAGAAAGCAATCAGATGACATATTTAAAACTTTGAAAGTAGAACTACTGCTTAGGGTTCCTTTGTTTGTAAATCTTGATGGGAGCAGACAGCCTTATCTTTGTAGGAGAGGGTCATAACTACTGACCTGGAATCTATCAGTGCTCATCATATAGTTAATTGAGAAGCCAAAATTAAAATGTGCAGTGAGGAAATAGGTAATTAAGGGTCAATGAATGGCAGGAGAACAAGAAAAAATAAGTTTAAATGGAAGTGAATTTCAAAACCCTGAAAGTGTAATCAAAGTTATGTTGTCAAGGCAGAGTTATGCTGTCATCAAAGTCTTGAATTCTTCTTTTCAGCTCACTGACTGTTTTCTCACTGGCTGCCAGTTTTGAACAATCCTAAACTCATATTAGGTCAGCTGTTATTCTTGAACTTAGGCTCTTCTCTACAACCAGTCTTCTTTTTCAGAGTCATTAAGATAATCTATCGATTTTGTCTCTGAATTCTAGACTTTTTAAAGGGCTGACCTGATCATATCAGGCTTACTTAGATATTATTTCTTTTGAGGAACTAAAATGCAAATTATCTGGTAGATTAATTGCACCTGAAAAATCTCTACACGTTTGTCATAAAACATAATCCCAGGCTGAAAAACCTAAAAGCAGTAGGTAAGCCTCAGTCTATTGGTTCACAGGTTGTGAATGCCAATACTGTCAACACAGCAATACAGCAATCCACAAACTCAAGTGCCAGGAACTGGATGTCAGATGATGATGAACTGATTGCAGGATCCAGAGTGAGGAAAAAAAAACAAAACATCAGCTAACTTTGCGAAGACATCCAAACATGAGGGTAAGTTTAAAAAAAGATACAAATACAATACTTGCAGGGATCATTTCTATAGTTTGTTACTGGAGAAATTTCTCTGATTGTGTATTGTACCACTTAGGATGTCTGTTTTTTTCTAGTACATCTTGTTATCTCTGCAGGTCTATCTAGATAAGATAGGCTGGATGAACAGTCTGGAGAAGAAAATAATGGGACTGGTGGTTCTGGAGGGGACATGGGAGATGGGGAGGAGGGGAAAAGGAGGTAGTTTTGACCAACACAGGGATAAGGGACTAAAAAGTGATTCAAAGTCAGTGGCAAGGTGGGTGTGAGAGGCCCGGTAGGGACTGAGCAAGAGTAATGTTACAGAAAGAAAATACTGAAATGAAACCCCAATGGAAGCTGAGCATGATAGTGGGACAGGAGGAAAGTAAAAGGAAATAGAGGACAGAACTAGGGTGTGAAAAGGTCTTTATAGAGGTCTAAATTCAGGCATGTATATAGGTGAGTATATTTATATATGATGATGGGGAAATCGATTCATGTGCATACACTTATAGGGTTAATATTTAGACAGCAGATGGACATTGGACATCCACTCAAGTCCTTCCTCCATGCAAGAACACTTTGTTCTATTAAATTGGCATTCCATGATGCTCACCTTCCCAACATGATCACTGAAGACAAATGTGTGCGTAAGCAAAGGTGGTGAATAAAGCTGATGGTGCCCGGCTATCAAAAGATGTAGCGTCTGGGGTCTTAAAAACTTGAACGTAAACAAGCAACCACCTAGCTCGGAAGAAACAAAGCCTACGTGGAAGAAGCAGACCAGCCTGTGTGACGACAAGATGTCAAAAGGATCGGGTACCAGGCAACAAAGAACAAAAAATTATATCATTATAAAATGAGGGGGAGTACAGATTGGGGGCCCAAATGCCATCAAATATAAAGTGACAGCCTGTTATAGAGGGGTTGTAAGGAGGAGATGAGCCAGTCAAGGTACAGTGTAGCAACAATGAAATATGCAACTTTCCTCTAGTTCTTAAATGATTTCTCCCACCCACTATCATCATCCCAATTCTATCTTACAAATCCAGCTAGACCAGGGGATGTACACTGTAGCCGGAAACAGAGGTAATTCAGGACAGATGATCCTTTCAGGACCAGGGGTGAGAGAGGAGATGACAGGAAGGTGAAGTAGAAAGGGGGAACCTATTCTAGGAGTCTTCATATGACCTACTTTCTGGGGTATGAAAAACAGGAAAGTGGGTGAAGAGACACATCGGACAGTGGACAATAACAAAATGACAACTTGTAAATTGTTAAGGCTTCATGGGAGTGGGGGAGAATGCGGAGGAAGGGGAAATATGGGGAGCTGGTACCGGGGGCCTAGGTAGAAGAAGGATGCTTCAAAAACGATGATGGCAACAAATGTGCAAATGTGGTCTGCATACAATTGATATATGTATTGATTATGATAGGAGTTGAATGAGTCCCCAGTGAAATGATTTATATAAAAAAAATACTCTGCTACTGGGCTGAAATTTACATCTGCACAGGTTTATTTCAAATAAAATGTGCTTAAACAAATCTCTGCCATAAATTACGGACTACAGAGATGTTCTCTCATCAATACACTTAGCCTCCTCGCTGCTGTTAGACACCATCAGGGAGGTCCAGCCTCAGCAACCGGGCGCACAATGAAATAAAACACACGCTTGTTCTGGGCTGGCCTCAGAATTGTCGCTATATCTGACCCTCTTGCTGCTACGTCAACCCATCTCCCTGAGATGTTCCTCTCTCTACTGACCTTCCTCTTTGCCAGCATTGATGTTCTTTGCTAAGGACTCATTGCTTTTAGTCCAGAAGACAGTTCTGGGTACATGTTCAAAGCACGTAAGATGAAGTCTCAGCATCCTCATTTCTAAGCAGCATTCTTGCTGTATCCACTTCAAGATAAATCGGTTTGCTTTCCTGGAAGTCGATGATAGTTTCAATGGTGTTCACTAACACTACAATTTAAATGCATCTGTTTTTTAGACTCCTTAGGTTATCTTTTTTTTAAATGTTTTCTAAGTTTAAATAAAAATGGTGTCTTCCTAGGGGGACTGTCAAATCAGCT
The DNA here is from genome assembly GCA_004026705.1 of Nesogale talazaci. Classification (NCBI taxonomy): domain Eukaryota; kingdom Metazoa; phylum Chordata; class Mammalia; order Afrosoricida; family Tenrecidae; genus Nesogale; species Nesogale talazaci. Next base: position 42,170 of record PVJH01019584.1, read on the forward strand.
AAATTTGAGGAAACTCAATTTGATTGGCTACTTATCATCAATTTCTTTTTTTTTCAATCATTTTATTAGGGGCTCATTCATTGTTTTTCACAATATATAAATAAGCATACTCGTCAAGCACCCTCACATGTCCACTTCTATTATTGTTCTCCAATCGTCCACCTTTTTCCCTTTAGCCCCTAGTATCAGCTTATCCATTCCTTCCCCTCTTCCCCTGGTCTCTCCTCCCCTCCAACCCTCAATAGTTTATACATTGTTATTGTTTTGTCATATCGTACACT
>PVJH01019585.1:0-26039 GCA_004026705.1 Nesogale talazaci
AGAGACACAGAGACACAGAGAGAGAGACAGAGAGACTCATGTGCACCTCTCCAAGTCTTCCTCTGGCTTAGTGATGCTGCATGTATTGTCCCTTTGGTGTCTGTTGCCTGTTCCTCCTTTTCTCAAGCGGAGCTTCCAGAGTTAAAGGGGATCTGGTTGCGCAATGGTGACATGCTCGGCTGCTAAGCGCAAAGTGGGCAGCTTGCACCCTCTCAAAGGTCTCCAGGGGAGATCGACTCTTGTAGAAATTACAGCCTAGAAAACCCTGGGCACCGAACAGCAGCGGTGAGTCAGGATGCACGGACTCAACAACAGCATCCTTCAAAAGCAGCCTTCACCAGCAGCCGTCAAAGCTCGGCTTAAATGTTGTTAGTGTTCTTAGGTGCCAGTGAGTTGGCTCTGGCCCACACTAACTCCAGGCACAGCAGAACGAAACACTGCCCAGTCCTGTACCATCCTGACAATGATTCCTAAGCTCGAGCCCATTATGGAAGCTACTGTGGCAATTCACCTCCCTGAAGGTCTTCTTTTCTGAGCTTAAGTAAGTGTCTGCTATTTATTGAGACTTGCTAATGACTGGACAAGTTTCTTTAAAAATAATGAAAAGAAATTTTATGAAGTGGTTTCAGATCCCCCTAGTTTGATCACAATATATCATCTCACTCAGCTCTGTTCCTCTGTCTGTCTGTCTGATGACACATGGAGAAAGGGACTTCAAAAAGTCTGTGGAACATAGACTTCCAAGATAATGAAAATTTCCCACGAACTCTTTGAAGTGCCGTTGTGTGGGAGTTACATCATTTCATGTCGACCTGGAGTTTAGCCTGTCAGTCAAGTCACAGCCTGACAGTACCTCCTTGTGGGCATGGCCTTCTCTTAAGGAGGGTCCTGGTCACCTCCCCACCCTCTCTGCCTTTACTTTCCTACTGGCTGACCATGGTTGCTGCGAGCCTTGTGACACGGTCACACCATTGAACCCACATGACATTGAACCCCCCGTCTGTGATCTTCCTGCATCCTGCATCATTGCATGAGGCTGCCTGACTTTGAAGAGGGATTTATGGACTCGTATCAGACTTAGGGACTGGACCTGGACTGGGCTGGGAGAGTTGCTTGACAGACGATTGCTTCTTGATATTCAGCTCTTTCTTATACAGATGAGTGTCCCTGCATTTGTTTCTCTAGTCACCTGGGCTAACACACTTTGTGTGATACACACACACACACACACACACACACACACACAGACATCTATCCATATGTGTGTGTATTTATTGATCTGTGTGAGAAGAAATCATGTGGTTCTGTCATGAAAAGTTTCTAGAAGCCACAGACATTGCAATAGTGTTTTTCTGGACAAATTACTTAAACACCTGTTCCCCTACATTTGCTGTGCAAAATGGCCAGTGGGACCCCGAGGCACAAGGCCCCAGCAGGGATTCTGGGACAAAGCATCATTCTGAGCTAAGCAATCTGGATGGGGGTTGCCACGGTGTATGTGTGCCACTTGTGTCCTGGGCCGGGGCAATTCCCTGCCATCTCCTCCCACACATTTGATTACCACTGCCGCAGGAGCATGCGGAAGTGGAACTAACCTGGCTCCTTTGTTCACCCTTTGACATTGGGCAAGCCGTTGAAGCTCTTATTTCCACTTGTAAAACGGGGACAGCAGTATTGTTTATTATGTAGAGTGGCAGAGCTCTGATTTAGTTACTTAGCCCATGCGAGTGAGTGAGGCTGCAAAGGAACCTGACAGACAAGTTGAAAACGAGGTTAGATTAGCTGCCTCTCTGAACTTATCATGACCAATCTCTCTCCCCTCGCCTTCCGGAGGGTTCTTGAGAACCCCAGCCCACTGCTCTTTGTAAGGGCCTTGAATCATCTGCTTCCTCGGCCTGAAACACTCCTGACAGCTCATGTCACTCCCCGGTGAGGCCTCCTCTGGCCCCTCTAATGAGCACTGTACATGTAAGTAATTCCAGCCTCACCCAAGACTCCCAAACATGCTTTCTCTGCTCTACTTTTCTTTCTCATGTTGCTATTGGTTTCTAATACTTTAAATTTCTTATTTATCATCTGTCTCTTTCCAGGCTCAAACGTCGGCTCCAAAGGGATCCATATCTGTTTCACTGACAGACGTAACTCCAAAGCATCTAGAACAGCATCTAATTCACAGAGATGCTCAGCAAAAGTTTCTTTTAAATCGGTCGTTTACTTTTTAAAATTAGTCACTTCCTTATTGCCCAGGAGCATGGAGATAACTAGGGGGAAAATGAACATGTCATACTCTTCACACTCAATCGTGTCTTTCGGATTATTGTCAGCCGGCATGGTTTCTGTTTTCTCTTAAGTGACTTCCTAACAGCCCCATCTGGCATCTGAGGGATAAAAGCCATCTGACAGTGTTGGTGCACGGATCAGACACCACAAATGCAACCACACAGTCAATGGGACACTTGAGACTGGACCAGTTGCTCTCTGGCCGCAGAGGAGCTGTGCTCCAGAGGGTTTTCGGTGGCTGTCTTTCGGGAAGTAGACCACCAGATGTCTCTTCCAAGGCACTGCTGGGTGGATCTGAACGACCAATCTTTCAGTTAGCAGGTGAGTGAGTACTGCCACTGTCAGTCTCCGAGACTGTCAATCTTTATAGGAGTAGGACGCTGCATCTTTCTGCCGTCCTATAAAGCAGGCAGCAGATATCTGTAGCTAAAAGAATGGGTTCATGTGGCTCTGGAAAGGGACAGGTGAGGGATGCCTCCCACTGCCCGCACGGGTAAGACAAAGCCTCCAAACTCACAGTACTCTCTGGTCCAAAAAACCAGGAGTCGCCAGGCCACCAGCAACTCTGAAATTTTATCCACAACAAAAGTACTGCTATCTTGGCAATGGCCTTTTAATTTAGCGCTCCCTCATTTTAAAACCTTTTCGTAAGTAATTTTTGTTTTAGATGAGAAGACACATACTTTAAAAGATTTGCTCAAGTGTATGTAGCTGGTCAATAGAATAGTGAGAAATCAAATCGTGAACAGAAAGATCACCAGTTGCCTGGATCTTTGAACACGAGATCCAGGGAATTAGTGCATTTGCTCCATTCCTAGGGTTCCAGGCCCAGTCAAAGACATACTCTTTAGTAGTACTTTGGGAACATTTAAACACACACTATGGGAAGTGTTAAACAAATAGCTTACCTATGACTAAGATATTAATAGCCAATGTCCTTTTCTTGTTGATTATCTCCCCACTGAAATTCTCTTCAGGTAAAAGGGAGAATTCACCTTCAGCGGTAAGTGTGTCAGGGAATGGTTTTCATTGTTGTGCAAGCCTTTGAGCTGTTGAGAGAAAACAAGACATCAAGACATTATGTCTTCATTCTTCTCGAGGGAAGTCTTTAAAATGAACCTCTTTCCCATTCCTTGGCAGGAGTCATTGCAGATTACTTGTTTGTTTTTGCTGAGGTTTCCAATTAGGTTTTGTGATATTAAATTTACATTGCCTGGTCTAAATTCATGCTGGGGTCTTAACATCATCAGTTGCAGACCATTTCCACTTTTGAAGGGCCTAGCATAACGAGATCCATAAACTTGGAGCTGCCTATCCTATTCACACAGAGTTCTCACATTTATTCTTCAAGCAAAACTTCCAGGAGTTGGGAGAAGTGGAGGTAGTGAGCCTTAGATTACTTCCTTCCCCAGAGGCAGTGAGGACACATTTCTATTGAAATGCAAACCGCAGGGTTCAGTTGGTCAGCAGTCACACTTCAGGCAGGACTAAACCAAGACCAAAGTCACTGTCATCAAGTTGATGCTGACTCAAATAGGGCAGCACACCCCAAACACCTCAGCCCACTGTCATCAAGTGCATCCTGATTCTGAGAACAGAGCAGAGCTGCTCCCTAGAGACCAACGGTGACAAGATAACTAGATTTTGGAATGGAAATTGAGGTGGACAAGAGTCCAAACCAACCCTAGACCCAAATACCCTTTTGGAAAGCTTAGCAAAACAAGACAACTTCCTGGGGTAATCATGGAGGATGAAACCACTTCATAACTTATGAATGTCGATCTGCTCTTGAAGAGTTCATAGTGAGAGTTTAGGAACCCAAACCCATTATCATCTAGTCAACTTTTGACTCCTAGGGACCCTGTAGGATGGAGGGGAATTGTGTGCCAGGGTTTGCAGGCTGTATATGTTTTCAGGGGCAGGTTGCCTCATCTTTCTCCTGTGGAGCAGTTGATGAGTTTGAACCACCAAATTGGTGACTAGCAGTCCAACGCCTCACCTACCATACCACCAGGGCTCCTTACTAGAAAACCAAAATAAAAGTGTTTGTAAAACCTGTTTGTGTTAGTCTGGGTAGACTAGAGAAACAGATTCATAAACACTCACATGTGTATAAGAAGAAAGCTTTATATACAAGAGCAACTGAATATTGAGAAAGCCTCCCAGCCCAGTCCAGATCAAGTCCGTAAGTCTGACATTAGCCCATATATTCAATACTAATCTATAAAGTCCTCCTCTCCAGACTCATGCATGCTACACAGGCAATGATGCTGAATGCAAGAAGATCAGTCTTAGTGGAAGTGGCAGTGTCTCAGTGCTGCAAGAAGTCTCCATGTGGCCCCAGGGCTCTTGCATAGCTCTATGTGCCTTCTCAACAGGAATATCTTGAAAGGAGTATGTGTGGTCATCAAGCTGTGACCTGACTGACAGGCTACACTGAACACCTTCACTCTTCAGTGTCAAATTGACACAAGATTATGTAACTACCACACCCTTTAAAAGCATTGATGGACTAGCACGGCAGACAGGACATGAGAGGCCAAGATCCTAGGGAGAAATATAGTTTTTTGTACCATCCAGGCAAGACAACTAGTGTGTCACAATATGTAGTTAGACATTATATGACTAGTTATATGGTTAGACAGCTTGCTTAGTTTTAAAAGCAAGCAAATAGTTACTACAAAGATAGTCATTGTCTTTGGATAAACATAGAGTAAGAGCTGAAAGGGGACACGAGGGAGACACTGGATGAGTTTCAGGTTGTTACCGTGTGATAAATCATTAACAACTCATTATTGTTTTGTTACATCTCATCTCTCATCTCTACTGCTTAGCTTTCAGTGTTTGGTCAAGAAATTCTTCTGTCAAACTGCCTTTCATTGCTAGGTTCATACTGAGTCTAACCAGGATGTCAAACCTCTCTGTGTGCCTTTACAAGTGCGCGCGTGCGCGCGCGCGCGTGTGTGTGTGTGTGTGTGTGTGTGTTAGGGGGAACGTTAGGGAGAGACTAGACAGGGCCTCAAAAGTCTTGGTTTTGTAACTGTCCATCTTTCTTTTTCTTTTCATCAACATTTTCTTTTAATGCAGAATAGTGTCTGGATCCACAATCAATGCTCATGGAAGCAGCAGTCAATAAATCAAACAATGCTGTCTCACTTACTTTAGGCATCAAGAGAGACCAGTTCCTGGGAAAGAACATGGTGATGGTTAGGTATTTTTGGTGCAACATGGCACCTGCAAGAAGATGGGGGGGAGTTTAGCCTGTCAATCAGGTCTCAGCTTGATGGCCTTTGGAGTTACAACCGAGATAAATGGCTCTCTGGAGATCAGGCCTCCCTACTTCCTCTCCCTTCACCTTACTGCTGGTGAGCCACTCTGAGACCTGTTAGAACCCCCGCCGTCAGATCCGCAAGACTTTGCACTCGCTGACCTGGGATCTTCCTGCATTCCGAATTCATTGCATGTGACTGCATGAGTCCGAAGAGAGGCTTATGGACTAGTATCGGGCTTATGGACTAGCAGAGTTGGACTGGGCTGCAGTGTTTTCTCCATATCTAGCTATTTCTTGATATAAAGATCTGTCTTAAACATACATGAGTGTCACTGGATGTGATTCTCTAGTCACCCGGGCCTAAAAGAGACATCATGGTTGCTCAAGCATAAGAGCAATGAGAGACCCTCAGGAGATGGATGGCCACTGGCTACAACAATGGGCTCAAAGTCACAATCGTGAAGATGGCACTGGATTGGATGGTGTGCTGTTCTGCTGTGCCCGGGTTGTTCTGCGTAGAAGTGAGTCTATGGAGCCGAACCACAACAGTCATGTAACCATGTAAAGTCAAGACCATCTCTGCATTCTCAGCGTTTGACACTGTTCCTTCAGGCCCCTTTACAGTCTGTTCTTTCTTCCCAAATCTTGGCAACCACTGATCTAATAACTATTCTATAGCTTTGTCCTTCCCCAAGTGTCATATAAATTCAGGCATCTGAGTCTGGCTTCTTTCAACTGTGAACACTGCATTTTTTGGATGCAATGTTCCGCAGATATAAGGTGTTTCATGTGGTGGGACACTAACATACAAGATATTTGCCCAGTTCACAAAAAGCCACACAGCTGGTAGGAGCAGGTCCTGCACAGAGTAGGAGGCAAATATGGCACAGAACTCCAAATCATCAAGGAGACCCAGATGACTGGTCGGATAGAGACTAGTAGAACCTGTAAGACCATGGCTATTCATCATCTGTCAGGTCTGGAACAGAACTCAGCCCCCGTGATAAACCATTTAAGCAAAAAAGCACAGCCCTGACCCAAGGATAAAACACAGAGGGTTCTTTGATGCCTGCTACCTGATTCTTTCAGCACCTTATGGTCGTATAGGCTGGTGTGCTTCTTCTATGGTGGGTTTTGTTGCTCCTGAGCTAGATGGCTGTGTATTTACCCTCAAGTCTTTAAGACCCCAGGTGCTACATCTTATGATAGCAGGGCATCATCAACGTACTTCACCATTCTTGCTCATGCCCCCCACATGTCCTCAGTAATCACCTCAGGAAGGTGAGCACAGAGTGATATGTTTTTTTTCTGTTTGATGCCTGAGACCGAATCCTTTCAACACCTCATGGCTACACTGGCTGGTGTGCTTCTTGCGACCATGAGATGTTGGAAGAATCAGGTATCAGGCATCAAAGAACAAAAATCATATCAATATGTGTCTATCTCTTGATATGATTGCTAAAGACAAATGGGTGCAGAGGCAAACAAAGTGGAGGAAGCTACCACAGGAGGAAGGTTCACAACTACCAAATGATAAAGCGCTTGGGGTCTTAAAGGATTGAAGGTAAATGAGCGGCTGTTTAGCACAGAAGCAGCAAAGTCCACAGGGAAGAAGCATACCAGCCTGTGTGATCACAAAGGGTCGAAGGGAGCAATTATCAAGCATCAAAGAACACAAAGCACAACACTACGAATGATGGGGAGAACAGGGTGGAGACCCAAGGACCATTTGTGGGCAATTGGAAACCCTCTTACAGGGGAGTCATGGGGAGGAGACAGGCCAGTCAAGGTGCCGTGAGGTAGCGATAAAGCATAAAACTTTCCTCTAGTTCTTAAAGGCTTTCTCCCCCCAACTGTGAAGATCCCAATTCTACCTTACAAATCCAGCTGGCCTGGAAGATGTACACTAGCATAAATGGGAATTGGAAATACGGGGAACCCAGAACAGATGAACCCCTCAGGACCAGTAATGAGAGTGGAGACACCAGATGGGTGGAGGGAAGGTGGGGTAGAGAGGGGAAGCTGATTACAGGGATCTACACATCTGAGAACAGACATTGGAGAAGTGGGTGAGCAGAAATGTCAGGCGGTGTAAGATATGACAAAATAATAATAATTTATAAAGTATTGAGGAGGGTGGGGCAGCAGGGAGTGGAGAGGGTGAGGAGGAGATGAAAAGCTGATATCCAGGGCTCAAGTGGAAAAGCAGAGATGTGGAGAATGATGACGACAGCAGGCATGTGAAGGTGTGTGGCACAGTCTATGTATGGATGGATTGTGGTAAGTGATGTACGAGCCCCCAATAAAATGACTTAAAAAAACACAGAAGGTTAAGAAAGAAGGAGGGATGGAAACAGGAAACAGGGAGCTAAGCGACGGCAGACTGAAGGAACTGCCATAAATGAATGGGGACAAAACATGTATGAAATGTCGAGCGTCAAATGGAGGAGCTGCTCTGTAAACCATCGCCTAATTCACCATCAAAATTTATTATTTCCTTAAAAGTATCCTCTTTACGTCCTAACCCTTTACACCTATTTTTATATATGCTCCATATGAGATAGAGCATGCTCATGAGACTATCTCCTTCAACACACATTACATTTCCCCACTATAAGCAAAGAACTCTTCATAACTCAGACAATATAAAAATCAGGAAGATAGAGTGGGTATAAACTGGCAAGGTCTCTGAACTGTAGAGAATTTTTTTTTCATTCTCAATGTGTCAAGAAATAAAAGCTGAAAGGGTATTTGGCCCCATTAGGAAAGTTAATATAACGTAAATTTTAAAGGTGCTTCGTAAAAATGAAATGCAGCCTTGAACCTAGGCAAAGCTCGCTAGTCTGTCAGCATACGGGGACGCTCATCTGGGTAGAAAAGAGATTGGTTTATATAGGCACCTCCTTTGGGATTGCTAAAGAGCACACAATAATTTAACATGACAAAAATGTACACTGCGCCCAGTCATGTAAAACGCTTTCTGTCATCCATTTCATTCATCTTCACAGCCTCTTGTTGTACAAGGGAAATACTATCCATCAATACTCCCAGTTTTAAAATGAAGTCATTGACAAAGGTTAAACTCTTACTCAGAACCAAAAGATCTTGGAGTTTCTTGAAGGCAAGTCCTCATGCTCTCTGCTTTATAGCCCTGACAGACTGGCTGAATGAGGAGGAAGTGCACGTGCCCAAGAGCAGGGCTCAGCCAACCATAGCCGACCAGTCAAGTCGAGCTCACAGTCTGTCAGGGGGCAGCCAATCCCCATTCACTGCCATCGAGTCAATCCTGACTCCCAGCCACGCTGCTGGACGGACCACGGAGAGCACTGCCTCTGGATTCCCTCGGCTGTCAATCTGCACGGGATCCGAAGGCGTCGTCTTTCTCCTGTGGAGCGACTGATGGGTTTGAACTGTTGACCGTGCAGCCTCATGCGTAAGCCACGGCGCCAGGCAGGTGGCTCCCTAGCAGAAGCCTGTGTGTGGAAGTGCTCGCTGTGGCCACATTCAGAGTCTCTGGGGACCCCCAGGGCTGCCCTGCAGGGCAGAGCGGAGGTTTTCAGCTCCTGGAAAGATTCACGGCCACAGCCACCCCGGGGAGGGTCGCCGTGAGTCAGAATTGATGTGACAGCAGTGGGGTTGGTCACTGGGAGACACACACGGCGAAGCTCCCGGCTACTAACAGAAAAGTCACAACCCAGCCGAACCGCCTCGGAAGGAAAGTCTGAGTCAAAAACCCAATGGTTTGCTTGACCACGTGTGAGGTCACTGTGAACTGCCTTCGGAGTTCCACCGGGGGCCTGTGGGCCACAAATCTGAAGACCTTCGCCATCCAGCCCTTCCTGAGACGGACTGGTACAGTGGTGCAAGGCTGGGCACCGACGGAACGATTGTGAGGAGGACCCACAGGCCAGGTTTTGTCCTGCCGCAACTGGGGCTGAAGGGAGTCGAGGCTGGCTCCATAGCCCTTTCTAGAAAACATTGGTCAATATCTGCTTCTGAGTGTCCTTAGTGGCTTGATGAGCCTAAGTCTCCTTTTTTATCTGGGAAGCAATCGATAAAAATATCAATAATGGTAAGGACCTCGGAGGCAGGAAGACATAAGCCCCTGCACCAAGACCAGAAAATCAGAGGGTGCGTTGGTGAATTATTCATAGATGCTAAAGAGTTCACTGGATTTTAAATGCCTGGTGAGACAAAGTCTTGAAACCCACCTCTTGGTGGCCCTCTTTCCACCGTGAAAGCACAGGGCCAAAGAGATGCTCAAACCAAACCAGCAGCCGACATGTCCACCCTGACTCGAAGGGACTGGTCCCTACCAATGGAGTACAACTGTCCCCGCCGGGCTCCCAGGCTAAAATCTTGATAGAAGCAGACTGCCGTGTCTGTTCTCCTACAGAACAGCTGGTGGGTTTGAATCTAACATCCCTGCTGAGGTACCCTGTAAATCCAAAGGCTCCAGGCTAAGTTATCTCAGTTCCTGAGTACAATAAGCATTTTCTGCTATTAGTGAGTTCTTTATTTCTGTTATTATTGAGTCCGTGGTTTATTTTAAACTACGGATCTTATCAGCCCGAGGCATCTCTGTCCTGTGATCCCACCCCGACCCCATGGAGACTTCCCACTTTATCTCCCTTTACAGCTGCCTTCTGTCTGTGCCAGTGCATAGCCCTATCCACTGCACCACCAGGACTCCTGCCTCGGATGTCACAGACGTCAAAGAACACGCTTTAAACTGGATGTGAACACTGCTGTCAGGTGGACGCTCAGTGAATAATGGGTCCGGGGATCTAAGGAATCGTCTTGATTCTTATTTGTTCACAGGAAAAGAAGAAAAGACCAGAGAGGGGAGAGCAGAACTGAAACAATACTAGTCACGCATCTTAGTTTAAGAATACGGGGGAGGAAGAGAGTGCAGCACATCCTGGCTCCTCAGGTCCCGAGGACAATATTCCTGCTCCGAGCAGCCAAAGCACAGAGAGGACCATAGGACTGGCCCCACTTCAAGACACGACCTCTCTCACTGACCCATAGCGCTATGGGGCATAACATTGGAGACACAATGCGGGCCTTGTGCCCAATCTGACTTCACCGCACAGAGGCAAAACACTAAGGGAGTACAGCAGAACAGCAAAAGGCACAGAGCAACAAAACCCTCAGGGAATACCAAAAATGGACTGTGGGGTCAGGGTGTGGCACCCCATCAGAATCCACCGGAAAACACTCCTAAAGGTCAACAAACAGACCTAGAACAATTTATAGGGTTTGCTTTTATTGATGTTTTTGGTGTGGTTTTCTTTTACTGCTTTGTTTTGGGGCATATTATTATCTCTGCAGGTCTAGCTGGATAAGATAGGCAGGATAAATAATCAGGAGGCGAAAACAACAGAACTGTTGGTTTCAGTGGGACATGGGGAAGGGGAAGGTGTGTGTGTGTGGTGGGGAGGAAGTGGGTGTTAACAAACCCAGGGACAGGAAAACAATAAGTGATCCATAATCGATGGCGAGAAGAGTGTAGGAGGCCTGGTGTGCTTGATCAAGGACAATGTAACCAAGAGGAATTACTGAAACCCAAATGAAAGCTGAGCATGATAGTGGGACAAGAGGAAAATAAACAGAAATAGAGGAAAGAACTAGGAGGCAAAGGGCATTGAGAGAGGTTTAAATACAGGAAAGTACATATATAAATATATTTATATGTGATGATGGGGAAATAGATCTATGTGCATATATTTATAGGCATAGTATTAAGGTAGCAGATGGACATGGGGTCTCCACCCAATGCAAGAACATTTTGTTCTATTAAACTGTCATTCCATGATGCTCACTTTCCCAACACAATTGCTGAAGACAAAATGAGTGCACAGCAAATGTGGTCAAGAAAATTGATGGTGCCTGACTATCAAAAAATATAGCATCTAATGCCTTAAGGGCTTGAAGATAAACAAGCGGCCATCAAACTCAGAAACAAAAAAGCTCACACGAAAGAAGCACTCCAGCCTGTGTGAAGTATCAAAGGGATTAGGTATCAGGCATCAACGATCCAGACAAAAAAACATATCAATGTGAATACGGAGGATTGCAGAGTGGAGACCCAAAGCTCATCTGTAGATAATTGGACACCCCCTTCCAAAAGGAAGGGGAGAGTCAGGGTGCAATATAGCACCAATGAAACATACAACTTTCCTCTAGTTTTTAATGTCCCCTGTCCACCTCCCACTCCCACTATCACGATTTCAAGTCTACCTTACAAATCTGGCTAGACAAGAGGATGTACACTGGTACAGTTAAGAACTGGACACATAGGTAATCCAGGGCAGATAAATCCCTCGGGACCAATAATAAGAATAGTGATACCAGGAGGGTAAGCGTAAAACTGATCACAATGATCTACATATAACCCTCTCCCTGGGGGATGGACAACAGAAAAGTGGGTAAAGGGAGACATTGGACAGTGTAAGATATGAAAAAAAAATTTACAAATTATCAAGGGTTCATAAGAGTGGAAGGGTGTGGTAGGAAGGGGAAAATGAGGAGCTGATACCAAGGGCTCAAGTTGAAAGCAAAAGTATTGAGGAGGATGGCAACACATGTACAGATGTGCTGGACACCATGGACGGATGTATGGATTGTGATAAGAGTTGTATGAGTCCCCATAAAAATGATTTTTACAAAAGCCACACCACTTTATGGTCCCTGAACAAACGAGTCCTGTTGAGCAAAGCAAGCCCTGAGTGGGCAATGGTTCATATTAGTGAAAAGGACCCGCAGTGAGCCTGTAGGTCAGGGCAGAACAGTCACTGTGAGTTTCTGAGAATGTGCCTGCTTAGGGGAATAGAGTTCCATCGTTCTCCCACAAAGCGCCTGCTGGTTTTGAACTGCTGACTTCGCAGATCGTCTTTCTCTCATTACACTACCAGGGCTCCTTGATACAGGCGTGGAAGGAGGTCAATGCTGAAAGTAGGTAAGGGTGATTTTAAAAGGAAGAGAATTTATTTCCCAGAGAGGTGAACAGCTTATTGAGGCTACTGAACAAATCATTCTGGAGCCCCAATTTACATCAATCTGTGCTGCTCTTTATCCTCCCATCCCTGAGTGCCGGAAAGAAAATGGAAAAACAGAAAGATATGTTTCTTCCGCAGTTCCTCTCAATTTCACAGGACGCCTACCCATGTAAATGTATGCAAAAACAACATGCTATTTTAGTCCTTCCTGAGAGAATCACTTTCATTAAGTGATCTTCCTATAAAAACAAACATCTCGGGCTGAGTTATTCCTGGCACTCTGAAGCTTAAGAGCTGTTTATGAGCTTTACTAGTGAACAAGTTTTACCTAATTGTTTCATTAGTGAGTTGATATATGTGTGTGTATGTGTGTGTGTCTGTATATATAGCTAAGATCATATGTAGCATAAGGAAGCTGTTTTTTTCCTCCCCCTTCTTCTTTATCTAGATTCGCAGATAGAGCCTTTCACACTTTATCTTCCTCTACATCCCTCCCCTGTGCTACTGTACAGTTTCATCATAAAAGGAATGAGGAAAAGCTGCACAGGATATGCTGATCCATTTGAGGAAACCCCGGAGGCTGTAAGGAGCAGAAGCTTATGGTGCAGACAAAGGAGAACTGAGGTGGAAGCCTGACAGAAAGACCAAGGGGAACAAACTAAGTGCTTACTAGGTAGCAGATGCATGCATGTACAGCACATCATTTCTTGTGGTAGTACCTGAGGAAGCAGTTATTAACTCATTTGACTGATTAAGAATTTAACACTCCATTGCCTTCTTTGCCAAGAGATCAGAAGAACCAAATGGTTCATCTTGTTGAAGTTTTCCCTCTTTTCACTAATCCTCTACCTACCAAGCATGATCCTCTTTTCTAGGCTCGGGACTCTCCGGACCACACGTCCGATATATGTGAGATGATTGCTCCTCACCCTCACTTGTAAGAAACCTTCTCGTTATATTTCTTGCAAGGTGAGACTTGTTTGTTCTCCTGGAAACCCATGGTACCTTTTATATTCTTTGCCAACGCCATAATTAAAATTCATGGATTCTTCTTTAGTTTTCTGTATTTACTGTCCTGGTTTCACATGTAGATGAGGGAGTCTGCGGAGGCAAGCTTAAAAAAACATGCAAAAGGGGCATAGAGTAAAAGGTACGACATACAAACATTCCTGGGGTGAGGTCCAGGTAGTATGGCAGGGGTCAGACCAAATCCAGGGATACATATAGTAGCCAACTAAAAAGGAGGGGGGGGGGAATGGGTAGCAGGGGAACAGGACAGTAACCCACCCAAGGGGAAGGTATTCTTTATATTTTCACAGGGAACGAGAGACCAGACTACAATTTGGTACTCCAAGATGTGAATGCAGCATCCACGCATGAAGCAGGGAATTGTAGAGAGGTGTGAGGGGCTGGTCTCAATCCCAGTCACAGGGACAGCTGCTCCTCCCCACCGAAGAAATTACTTCAGAGGACAGCACTGAAGCTGCAGCTCAGGGAGAGGGGCACGTCTGATCAGAGCACAGGGGAGCAAGTGAAGGGGGAGGAAGAGTGGAGCACATCCTGGTTCACCCAGTCTTGAGGACAATATCCCCACTCAGAACAGCCAATGCACAGAGAAGAACATAGAGTCGGGACCCACAACACAATATTGTTCACTGACCCATGGTCCTATAGCAGTCAACACTGGACACAGAGTATGGGAATTGCACCTGCTTTGAACCCACCTTACTGAGGCAAAGCACTAAGGGCGTGCAACAGAACAGCAAGGGGAGCGGAGCAAGGAAGTCCCGAGGGAATACCAAAAATAGACTTTGGGGCCAGTGCCCATCAGATTCGACCTGAAAATACTCCTGAAGCTCAACAAACAGACCTTGAACTATTTACAGGCTTTTCTCTTTTTTTGTCACTGTTTTTTTGTTGCTATTGTTGTCATTCTTTTCTTTTGTCCCTTTGTTTTGTTCTGTCTTGTTTCTTATGTGTATTTTTATCTCTGCAGGGCTGTCTAGATAAGATAAGCTGGATAAACAATCTGGAGAACACAATGAGATTGACAGTTGGGGGGGGTATACAGAAGAGGAGGATGTGGGGGAAATGAAGTGGTGTTAACAGGGACAAGGGAACAAGTGATCCAAAATTGATGGTAAGGAGGATGTAAGAGGTCTGATACAGCTTGATTAAGGGTAATGTAACTGAGAGGAAATACTGAAATCCAAATGAAGATTGAGTAATGATAGTTGGACAAGAGGAAAGTAAAAGGAAATAGAGGAAAGAACTAGAAGACAAAGGGCATTGAGAGAGGTCTAAATACAGGCATGCACATATGTAAATTATTTATATATGATGATGGGGAAATATATATATATTTATATGTTTAGTATTAAGGTAGCAAATGGACTTTGGGTCTCCACTCAAGTACTCCCTCAATGCAAAAACACTTTGTTCTATTAAATTGGCATTCCATGATGCTCACCTTCGCTACATGATCACTGAAGAAAAATGGGTGCATAAGCAAAGGTGGTGAAGAAAGCCAATGGTACCCGGCTATCAAAAGATATAACATCTGGGGTCTCAAAGGCTTGAAGGTAAACAAGCATCCATGAGGACTGACTGTGGATTCAAGTAATTTAAATCCTTGAAAACAAGCCTTCAAGAGTAGATCTTCCCCCCAAGGGATTAAAAAGATCACAAAATTATGAAGCAGTTGCTAACACATAATAGATAAAATATAAACGTGTTCTCCATATAGAGAGTAGGAACTGCTCTGCATAAAAAGTGACTTTGAGGTGGTTTTTGATTGTTAAGACAGTGTGTCAATTAGGTTCAACCAGGATGTTCAGAGGTTTGGCAATTGATAATGATGATGATCTCAGCTAAGCTATGGCCTGCTAACTGAAAGGTGAGGCGATATGCTCCCATAAAGACGGATGTCTTCAAAAGTCCTCAGAGGGTTGATATGAACGGCAATCAGTTTGGTACAGTGGAACTATTCTATCAAGATATGATCATCTTAGACCATAACTAGCTTCCATTATATGTGGACACTGTGGAAAAGCTTGCTTGATTTTTGCTGGGCTTGGTTCCTGCATCTGACTTATAATCGAACCTCCAGTTCTCTAACTTGAGATAGTGGCCTGTCGTATTTTTGCTGATCCCAAGTTGTCAGTTGCCCACCTGCAGACCTTGGATTCATTCACCTCTGCAGCCAAAAGCCTGTCGGCTGACCTTCTACTCTTGGGCTCATCAGTCTTGGCAACTACAGAAGTCAGAAGAAGGCCTGGCCTCTGACTCATAGACTTGGAACTTGGCAACTTTTACAATTGGGTGGGTCATTTCCTTTATAGAAACCTCTCTCTCTACACACGCAAATAAACGTCACTGGTTTTGCATCTCTAGAGAACCAAATTGATGACAACTAGGTATGCAGAATGAGACATATCTTGCCAAGACAAGGAAGCAAGAAAAAGAAGAGAAAAAGAACATGTGACTCTGCTACAAGAGACTTCTTCCAAGTTTTACAAACGTGCTGTTGATTCAAGATGTCATCTTCAACCCAAGCCATGGCCTCACACATGTGAAAATTGGATTGTAACAAGGCAGAAGAGCAACGATGGCTTGCTCATCTCAAAGAGGATGAAGATGATCAATGTGTCCACACATCTCTAAGGCCGCCATGAGTCAGGTTCAACATGACCGTAACGAACAACACAAATGAGTGTAGGAGAGCAAGAGGGGAGCCTGTACCTCTGGTTCTGTGTTGTTCGCAAAACAATACTGAAAAAAAAAGTTGAGTTCTGAAGCAATATGCAATTAAGAGCTCAGCCAGAATCCTTAAAGTGGGGAATGATGGCAGAGCCAGCACAGTGACATCGCTTTGATGGATAGGATGTTTTGCTGTCACCTCCCCACACACATTCTCCACTCCCTCTGTGGACGTGTCACCGCAGTAGTGACAGCCAACCATAAAGATAAGACATTCTTCCCCCCTAGAGCAAGCATCAAGCTTGTAATTTGTAGATCTTAGGGAGAGGTTTATTATCTTTGACAAAATATATATCGAATGGTTTCCAGTACAGCACAACTACTAAAAAAATAGTCATTTTCTGAGATTAATGGGCAGAACACCCAAAAAGGACCATCTATTTACCCAAGAAGGTCAGAACCTACTGGATGAGCTTTATTCTTCCCTTTGTAGGAGATATAAGAATTATTTATTTGCACAATTTTCTGGAAGGGTCAAGAAATGTTCAGGCAAAACCACTATTTACATAAAACTGGCAAGAGCACAAACCAGCCCACTTGTGCTCAGAGAGCTGTACCTGCACCATCCAAACATCTGAGAGAACATATGTACATTGTAGAACACCACAGACACAACATCAAAAAGCAGAAGACTTATTCTTCTTATGCAATTCGGGGAGAAGAAGGCTTCTACTGTCAGCGACCCCATTTAATGCACTTTATAGTAGCTATTTTATTACTGTATATATATACATATATATACACACACACACACACACATATATTCAGCTGTGCTGTAGGAGAAGACAAGGTTTCCATCTCCAGTAAAGACGTAAGTCTTAGAAATCTACAGGGGCAGTTCTACCCTATCCTGTTGATTAGCCTGAGTTGTAATCAATTCAATGGCAGTGAACACACACATACACACACACACACACACACACACACTGCATAACAGTGAAAAATTCAGGTCATGGGGAAAATAAATCAGGGTGGAAACTCAAGACCATTGAAAGGGAAGACATGGCTGCCACAACTGAACCTCCAATTGGAATCCAGGGCTACAGGAAATCAAAATGAAAAGGACATCCTCCTCATTTATAAAAAGGAAGTGACACACTAAGCCTCAGAACAACAGAGTTTTCCTGGTCTGGAATTTAAAAGGAAACTTGCTAATAGATTGTTATTTGAGGGACTCGGAGTTGAGACAATGGAGATGGGTGGTGGGGCTGGTTACATGGAGGCTGCTACCATGCTGACAGCAACCTCCGCAGCTGAACAGACCAAGCAGAAGCCCTTCAAGAGATGGATGAGAATCGCTTCTCCCACGAAGATCGACAACTGCAGAAGCCCAAAGGGGCAGTTCTTCTGTCTGACAGGGTTACTCTTGGCAGGAATTGACTCAATGTCAGTGGGTTGGAATTGAGTCAGTAAGCACTGGCCACAACATTTCTACAACAAATGCAGTAACTAATTACATATTTTCTGTTTGGTTTGGTTGTTTTATTTCCCTTGTAGGATTTTTTAAGGGAATTCTAGTGGTGCAGTGGTTTAAGTTCTTCGCTGCTTACCAACTGGCAGTTAAAATCCACCAGTCTGAGTAGCATCTCTGTTAAGGAAACACAACTCCACGAAGCGAATTCTACTAGCAGCTAAGGTGAGGCCTTTTTTTCTGTTTTGTTTTCTTAGTAGAGTCAACTTCCAAAGGACTAATCAAAAGGACTTAGAAGTTCAGAAAAGAACTCAGGATAAGTGATATTTCCTTCAACGCATTTCTAGAGAATATTAATTAATTAATTTCTCAAACTTCTTAGAGATGCTAGGAATCAAGCTGGGTTCTGGGGTACTAAAGAGATAGCAAGATAGAAGGGCAAATCTGTAAGAACCCCTGGTTCAGAATTTTTTTCCCAGGACTTTTCCTGGCAATTGGGAGGAGATGATACTGAGAAGAGCAGTGGCCATGCTTTGTGAGAGGCACTTCTTACCTGACGCCACACAGTCGGTCGGTCTTTAAAAGAATTTTCCCTCCTCTTGTTTAACAGGGGTTTCCGGAGTACCTGTTATCTTCAGGCATTGTTTTGGGCCCTGGAATTGTTAGATGACCTTGAGTAGGTTATGAGTTATGAGTTATACTCATAATGATCCTGTGTACAACAGGGAGAAAGCCTGCCTGGTCCTGCATGATCCTTAAAGCAGTGTTTATGTTTGGGCCCGTTGTGGCAGCCACAGGGTGGATCCATTTGCTTGATGGTCTTCCTCTTTTCCACTGACCCTCTCCTTTACCGAGTGTGATGCCTTTTTCCAGGGACTGAAATGTCCTGATCATATGTCCAAAGTAAGTGAGACAAAGTCTCGGGACCCTCCTTTTTAAGGAGTATTCTGACTGCACTTCTTCTACAACAGTTTGTTTGTTGCTGTTCTGGTAGTCCGTGCCACAGTTAATATTCACAAGGGCACCCTAATTCAAATGCATCAATTCTTGCTCAGTTTTCCTTATTCATTGTCTAACCTGCACATTCATAAGAGGCAACTGAAAAGGCCATGGATTGAGTCAGGGGTACTTCAGTCCTCCAAGTGACACCTCCATGCTGCAAACACTCTACAGGGGATTTCTGCAGCAGGTCCACCCAACACAGAAGATCCTTCTTCTTGGCCACTGTTCCCATGGGGATGCGTATCCAAGTAAAAGAATACCCTGGACAATGCAATGCATGCTTTCATGATGTTGTTTACTTGTCCGGTTGTGAAGACTTTTGCTTTCTTTACATTCAAGGGTGCACCATACTGTCAGCTATAGTCATTGATCTTCGTCTGTAAGTACTTCGCCTCCCCTTGGCTTTTAGTAAGTAAAGTTGGGCCACGACTTATGGAAAGTTGTTAATGAGCCTTCCTCCAATCCTGATGCCTTGCTGTCATCCATAGAGTAAGCTTCTCTGATTATTTATTCAGTCTACAGACAGACAGATGATGTTAAAAAGATATAAACTTAATGTCCACCATTGTGATTTTTAAACCACTCACTATTCCAACAACTGCCTCTTTCTTTAGTGTTCTCATTCTTTGAAATAGTATCCATAGTCTGTTATGATACATACAGTCCAATGCTTCATTTTTTTTCTCATGAAAAAATAAAACCATAAAATCTCCTTGCCATTGGATCATTTCCGGTTCAGAGCAATCCTAGGAGACACACTAGAACTGCTCTGGGTGGGTTTTCGACGTGGCACATCTTGACGGGAGTAGAAAGCCTCTCTTCTGAGGAGCAGCCGGTGGCTTTGAACGGCTGACCTCGTGGTTAGCAGCCCAACACCTATGTCTTTCACAGCCAGTTATAAAAAGCAAACTTCTTTCTGGTATTCTCTGCTGTCAGTTAAGATTCATCTGACCTCAACAATGATACTGCTTGTTCCAGATTCTCTTCTGAAATTAGTTTCCTTTTCTGACAGCTCCCTGTCAACGTACTACAGCAACCATTCTAACATAATCTTTAGCTAAAACTTATTGCATGTGACATGAATGGTATTGTTTGATAAGTTCTGCAGTCTCTTGGACCACTTGTCTTGGGAATGGGCATAAATATGGATCTCTCCTAGTCAGTTGGCTTAGAAATCCACTTGCGTAGATGAGTGAGCACCACCAGAGCTCTCACTTTGTTGAAACATTCCAGTGGATAGTCGTCAATTCCTAGAGCTTTGCTTCTCACTGATGCTATCGGTGCTGTGTGAACACTTCCTTTTCTGACCAGTGATTCTTGTTTTTGGAATGCTTGAATGTTCACTAGTTCTTTTTGGTACAGTGACTACATAGTCTTTCCATCTTCTCTTGATGCTTCTCGCACCATTCAATATTTTGTCTAATATTCTTTCAATGTCGCAACTCAAGGCTTAAATTTTTCTTCATTTCTTTCAACTTTAAGAAACGCTGAAAGCAGAATACAAAAGCCCTGCCATTGTAGTAAGTATATATTTTTGTGTACTAGAATGGATAAATGAGTGCCGATCACAAGCAAATTGCAAACAGTGCATTTGTCGTATCCCTTAAATTGCATGAACAATCCTATTATCAATAGGTTGAGGATAATCATCCTGAGGAAGGCCTACAAACCATATTGAATCCGTGTGGATCTGTAAACTTTTCTACAGGAAGGGAAGTTTCTATTTGGAAAATGTAGTAAAATTTCTGTTCTGTCATCTCTGAACAGGAGATTAAGAGTCAATTCATGTGGCTGTGGGCTCTGATCTCTCTTCTACCCAAAGCGCAAGCTGTCTCAGAGATGAGTTGCTCCTTTAGCTTGATTCTTGGAATGAAAAGATATAGGGGGACAATAATTTATAAATTATTAAGGGCTCACGATGGAGGGAGGGGAAAAATGAGCAGTTGATACCAAGGGCTCAAGTAAAAAGAAAATGTTTTGAAAATGATGATGGCAACATATGTACAAATGTGCTTGACACAATGGTGGGTGTATGGATTGTAGTAGGATCTGTATGAACCCCCAATAAAATGATTTTTTTAAGAGAAGGGACAAGGAACTGAGCCTACAGTGTGGATGAGAAGTCAATCTCTGTCGTCAAAGTTATAAGGAGCTGTGATGGTGTAGTGGGTTAGGCGATGGGTTGCTAACCCTGAGGTTAGCAGTTCAAAACCACTAGCTGCTTCAGGGAAAAAAGTCTTGGAAACTCACAAAGATAATTCTGCCCTCTCCTCTAGGGTTGCTGTGCGTCAGAATTGACCTGATGGTGGTGAGTTTAGTTTGGTTTTAGTTGCCAAAATCACAGAGGTAATTGGACTCTTTGTTACCGCAGAATATCTGACTAGCATAGATATTATTATTGGATTGAATTGCAGTTTTAACCAAAAATTTAATTAGGGAAAGTGAAAAAAAAAAAAACCAAGAAAAACTAATAGTTAACAATCCCAAATCTTCAGCTGTTTCTCACAAGAGAGCTGATGTTGCGAGGCGCCATCAAGCCATCCTGTGTCCCCGGTGTTCAACAGCGTGGCCCTGTGTATGTACAACAGAAGAAAACATGGCCAGGCCCGCACCTTTTCACACCTTTGCTGTTTGAAGCGATTGTTGCAGCCACTGTGTCGATACTTCTCCTTGAGGGTCTTCCATTCTTTCCCCACTCCCTTTATACTTTACCAAGCCCGTGTACAGGCTTCTTCTGATAACATGCCCAAAATGTGTGAGGTGAAGACAGATTGGTTTGTTCTTTTAGTGGTTCACTATACTTTCAATATTTGTTGTCAGCAAAGGCTCTAGACAGAGAACTAAATTGTCCGGATGGTTATAAATATCTCTTAGTAATTGGGTTTCCATTCTTTATTGCTGCTTCTTTTTCCTTTACCTAGCAACTGTGGCCTCCTTGATAAAAACCTTATAGCCAACGATGAGCATCTCTGCTAAGCTCATCTTTTCATTCTACACACCCTCGTGGGAGCCATCACTTGCAAATTACAAGGGGACAAATGGCTTTCAAAAGGTCTCTCTCATCAGCTCAATAGCCTTGTAAGACAAGCTAATTCCTCATTGTAAAGATAAGGGAATTTATTAACACCGAATTCATCATTCTCTTATTGATCTTTTTTTCTTGTCTCAGGCTTTTGCAAGTTTTAGAAAAACCAGAGTGTAAAAGTCATTTTATTCCTTTACATCAACTATAGCATCTAATTCTCTTCTTTGAATTCCAGAAAGGGCATGTTCCTTTTTTCAGGCAATTGCACGTGTTCATTTTTAGTGACATTCATTGCTGAACCACTGTTATTCTCTTCTGTAATGCTGGGTCTGTTGTGATGTGAATGTAAATTTCAGTGTTTATGTTCATTTATTCAAATCCTTAGTAAGGCTCTACCATGCGCCAGGCTAGATACTCATGGGCATCAAAGGATGAACAAACTAGGTCAAGCTGCACTTCTCAGGAGGAAGCTCAAAACAAACTCACTGCTATCAAGTCGATTCCAACTGATAATGATCCTATAGGACACTAATCCCCAAAGGATTTCTGAGGCGACACGTCTTTACGGGCGCAGAAAGCCCCACCTTCCTCCTGTGGAACCCCTGGTGGGGTCAAACCGCTGCCTTTGTGGCTAGCAGCCCACATGCACCACCCAACGCCACCATCGGGACTCTTACCCTCATGAGATTGATGTCTGGAGGCTAAGCCCCGGTGGCGTAGTGGTTGTGCGCGGGACTGTGGCCCACTGGGATGGAGGTTCAATTCCAGCAGTGGGGTTGGGCCTCCTACTCCCACCACTGGAGAGCAGTGATTGCTCCCCCCCCCCCAAAAAAAAAAGAGACTGATGTCTAATGGAGAAAGAAGGACAATAAGCGGGCAAGTAACCAAAGGCCTAAAAGTGATGGTGTCACGATGGAAGCGGTGTTTTGATAAACAATGTTGAGAAAAGCCCAGGTGGTACATTGCTTAAGGGCTCAGCTGCTAACAGAAAGATTAGAGGTTGGAAAATGGGGACGATTTTAGAGGCAGAAGGTGTAAAATGTGCTGGGTAAGTGCGGTGCAGAGCAGAGGTCAAGACTAAATGGAGACACCTAGGTTCTGGATTGAGGAAACAGAAGCGAGGTGGTTATTGAGATGGTAATGAGTCAGAGAAGACTTGTCTAATTAAATTGTTTGGGACAGATAATTTAAGGTGCTTATCTTAAGGTATCCCCCAGGGAGGTGGATGGGTGCAGTGGGTGCGACAATGGAGTAAAGCTTAGAAACAATTAGGAGACTAGCACAGAACCAGGAAGCTGGGTTCTGCTGAATGAATCAGAGCCCACTCAATGGGACCTAACAAAATAACATGAGCTATCCAAGCAGAGATGGGAGGAAGACAACTGCATAGACAGGTACAGAAATTGGGGGAGGAGGCAATGAATTTGGGAGCAGTCCACTGTAGATGAGGAGGGCATTTCAATGGGAGGATGGCCTACCATGGACAGTCAATGTTTTCAAAAAGTAAGAAAACACTAAAAGGACTAAAACTCACAAATACAAAAGCCAGCTTGAAATGGCTCTCCCTATGGAAGAATTGTTTAATATAAAAAGGAAATAAAAAAGAAAAATTATACAATGGATCAAGATCAGCAGTCTACCAACATCTTAATCCAATTTAATGAAAGTAACCTCATCCAAAAAAGGGTGAAAATCAGAATCACTGCTACCTTAATTTCCTCCATAAAACACTGTCTTTTCATAAGACCAGGAAAACTAGACAGTTACTGGATATAATTACTGAACATTTTAATCAAAATTCTATAGAAGAATCCTGATCAAAAGGGGGAAAATGTAGAACAGAATTTTAATACATCATGGAATACCGACTCTGAGTCTAGAGTGATGGAGGTTGGATAAATCCCTAAAATATTGCCCTGGATTCATCTTTAAAACTTAAACTTGAAGTCAAAAGTACCTAAAGTCTTCTTACAATCAGACAGCACATTAGCTTAGCTAGTAAAGAGTATCAGCATTGAGCATTGTGCTCTTTTAAGATATGTGTGCTGGGGATCAGATTGACAACAGCAACTACAAAGATTAAATAAGAGTGTTTGTGAACCGACGAGGAGCAACTTGAAAAAGAAGGGCAAGAATCGTTACACAACTCAAAACAGGTAAATAACATCACTGAGCTGTACAGGGAGCAATTATTGAGTGGGTGGATGTTCTGCTCTGTATTATTTCAACCACAACAATAACAATAGAATAAATCATATACACAAAATTATTCACTTTCCCACTGATTCACATAGGCTACAATGAGACTACCCAGCATCATCTCCTGTGATAGTCCTGAAAGGAAAAACATAAAGCCGACCTTAAATCTAATCATGAAATAAAAGACAAATCTGAATTGTAAGACATTCAGCAAAATAACTTGCAATCTTCAGAAGCATCAAGATCCTAAGAGTTGGAGAAAGACTACAGAATGGTCTGAGATGACTCATCAGAAAGGTCGCTATGCACACTATGTGATTTTGTGATAAAGAACACGATTCGAACAACCAGCAAAACTTGTGTGAGGGCTACGGAGTAGAGGGAGGAGGAATCATTGCAATAAAATGAATTTCCTGCTTTTACTGGTTGTTTTGAATCTGGAGGACAATGGGCTTATTTGTAGATAATATAAAGGGTTTTCTACCAATAGGGGATTATGTTGCCAATTTATTTTCAAATTGTTGAAGGAAATAAAGGTGATTTACATGGTAGTCACAACTTTCCTCCCTTGTTTGAGATGTTAAGGTACACTACACAGTAAGTTAGAATGACACATCAACCTACTTAAGTGGTAAACAATCAAAGTCTGACCAATACTAAGGATAGTTAAGAGTGAAAACTGGTAGTACTATTGGTGAAAACGGTTTGGCATTATCTACTGAAATGGATGGCACATATTAACCAATTCAATTCTGAAGGAATGCCTTGATTATGTGCACCAGTGTTTTTATGGCAGTGGTGTTTACTAAAAAATTGTAAGGATATGAATTAATTATCCACTGTGGACAAGACTGGTCAATTGTTCATCTAGTTATGCAGTGGATTACCAGTTAGCAATGACAAAGAATGAATAGTAGTGACATTCACCAATATGGAAGAGCCTCGTGTGTGATGTTGAATGAAGGAGGGCAGAGGTGGCCCTTTCGTAAAGTTCAAAACCAGATAAAACTAAATGCACAATTCAAGTGGAAAAACTTGAAGTAAACGCAAAAGAAACTCGAGCTCACTGCCATCAAGCACACTCACAGCAAGCCGACGGGGCATGGCGGAACTGTCCCTGTGGGTTTCCAGGACGGCAGCAATTCCCAGGAGGAGAAAGCCTCATCTTTCCCGGAAAGAGGCTGGCGGTTTTCAGGTGCTGATCTTTCGGTTACAGACCCAAAGAATAACCACTAGCTCACCGGGGCTCCTCAAGAAAAGTAAGGAAATGGTTATCAAGAAAGCCTGACGTCAGGAAGCGATGGGGTTATAACATGGGAAAAAGGCAACGAGGAGCAGGCATGATTCCTGGGAGCTGGTGATGTTCCGTCTTGTCACCTGAGGAGTGGTGTCACCGGGGTTGTTTCTGTCAAACGATGCACATATGCTACAGGCAGTTTATGGGTGTACTTCATAATTTCAAAATTAGTGACTAAAAAGATCTGCCTAAAGTTACTGAGTGCTCACTGCATGCCAAGCAGTGCATCGAATGCGTAAATATGTTTTATCCTCCCGAGCCCACAGAGCAGGTACTGTTGTTGCTGTTTTGTTTATTTTACAGATGTGCCAGAGGAAACCAACGCAGAGACGTAGCTGAAACCAGAGCGCGAGTAACCAGGCTCAGGGACACCTCTCGCTCAGTGTTTCCTGAGGGGATCAACATGCCCCAGCTCTGTGAGGGTTAAAGAGATGCGCTTTTGTGGCATGCACAATTGAAAAGCTCGGCGAATTAAGTCTTCCCTTTAAGAGTTCATGATGCAAAATATCATTAAAGTCTCTGGAAAGCCTGAATGCATGTAAAGAGCAAACTGGGGGGCAGGGGGAGAGGGAGGACTCATAGCCACAATGACTCAAAGGGAGGGGCCATCAGAATGTCAGGGGAATGGATGTGTCGATTGGTGTCATTTATGGCACGCAAACAAATAACACCAATAATAATAATAATAATAATAATAATAATAATAATAATAATAATAAAACATATATTAAGGGTTCAGGGAGGTCGGAGAGTGGGGATAAAGAGAGCTGATATCAAGGAGTTTAAGAAAGAAG
>PVJH01019585.1:26139-42819 GCA_004026705.1 Nesogale talazaci
GCTGAACAGTCTAACTGTAATGTAATGTTATGATGAAATACACCAACTGGAGGAGCTGGCCTAGGTGATTTTACAGTTAAAGTCTGTTCATGCTTCTCCATTTCCCTGAAATCCCACAGAACCCTCAAACTGCACGTCCACCACCACCCAGCCGGTGCTGACTCATCAAAGCGCTTCCGCATACTCTTGACATCCAGTTCCCACCACTGCCACCTCTCCTCAGGATGCCGACTCCTCTTTCTACCCTCCCTCCCTCAGCTCCTAACTGCGCTCTCTCTCCTGCTAGCCAACCACTAAGCTGTCTCTCATCAAGAATTCCGGCTCCCAGGAGCAAAGGCTGGGCCTCCTACTCCCACCACCAGGGCAGTGATGCCTAAAAAGAAAAAAAGAAAGAAATCTGATCATTATCATCGTGTCTCTGACGAAAGCTCCCCACGCTGCTCATTCACCTTCGGGTGAAAGTTTAATTGACGAACAAGGGTAGGAATGTTCTGATCTCTGCTTAGCACCCTCGCTCCACTTTTCAACCTTTCTTTCCCCACTTTTGCTCCTGATCAGAAGAAATGTTTGCACTTTTTCAGAAGCACCGTGTTGTTCCTCACCTGCAGGTCTTCCAGGGCTCTCGTCATCTTATATGATGCTTCTCACTGTATCCCATTTACCCATTCGAAGGGTCACCTCCTACTTAAAGGCAAGTCTGAATGTTACTTTTCTGCCAAGTATTTTCTGAAGTCAAAGAAAAAGAAGTTTTTCTATTTATTATCATACGCCCTGTATTTCATCACTGGAGCATTTTTACCCAAGTGTGTTTTAATTTCTTCTTTTCTCAACATCAACTCTGAATACAGAATATCCATGCCAACTCCCAGAGAATAGAGATTTTATCATCTTGCTCACCATATTACCCCCAATACCTAAGAACCAGCATCCTGGGAAGATAATCAAAAGCCAATCAAAGTTTATTTTAAACGACGGACAAAGAATAACATGGACATCAATGCTGAAAGACAGAAGCACCCACAAGTCAACTGTGACCAAGCTCAGCTATGAATTTCGTAAAATATGAAAGAAAATATCGGTGTGGCCAATTTGGTGGTCTTCTCACTTTTAGAATGCAAAGATGACACAACTTGAGGAGACCTACGTAGTTGATAGGTGACGAATATTTGACAGATCTCAAAATTCAGGAGAGTCACTGGCTTTTTAAGAAGGGGTTCTGGTACCGCAAGGGCTAAGCGTCCAGCTGCTAACCAAAGAATCAGCAGTTCAAATCGACCAGCTGCTCCTCAGGAGAAGATGTGGCTGCTTGCTCCTGCGCAGCACAATAGTTCCAGAAACCTGTGGGACAGCTGTACTCTGTCCTTGAGGGTCACTGTGATTCAGAATCCACTAGCCCACAGCAAGTCCGCTTAAAGCACTCTAACCTCAGAGAACCCCAACTCACTGCCATCGCGGTGATTCTGACTTGCGGCAACCCCCTAGGGCACGGAGGAACTGCCCCCACACTATCGCTGTGCATCGGAGCAGAAAGCCCCATCTTTCTCCCTGGAGCGGCTGCTGATTTCCAACGATTGGCCTTGAGGCTAGCAGCTGTTATTGTGGATAAAAGCCAGAGGAAATCCCAGACAAAAACTTCCATTTTTTTCCTTCCATTCTAGTGGTGAGGATTTTACTTTTCTTTCTATTCACAGCTACCTAGTCATTGAAATCGACGACCGACTTCTCAGTGTGAAAGAACATCCATTGCCTAGAAAGGCGGGGAAGATGGCGCCTGAGTAACACACACCAGAGGGACTCCCCCAAAATCAGTCCAGGGGTGTCACTAAGAGGGGAATTCAACAGGGTCGGATCGCAGGAGGAGCATCATAAAGATAAGTAGGCACAGACACACAAGGTTTTAAGGGGTTGGGGGATTTTGGCTTGCCACAGTGAAGGCCGGCTAGGGTTTGACCTTAGCCCCGCCACTGTCTTTGGATCAACTGTAGCTGCGAGGGGCTTTATCTCAACACATCCACAGCTTGAGGCAGGCTAGGACAGGGATTAAACCCTCGCAGCCCCAAGGTCAGGGATCAGGGCTCACCTATATTGATACTTTTGTTTTCCTCTCTTCTCTCCACAACCCCACAGTTTCAGCAGACTTTGGCCTTTGGTGCTATTCCTCTTGGGTTCTTCCATTTTCTCTCACACAACATTGCAGACATCCAGACCATTCCCCTTAGCCTATGGCATTTATGCCTACTCCAGTCAGTTGGGAGAGCTCCACCTTGTGCAGCGTAGTCCCAGTCTGGGGAAGTCCCCTCGCCCTCCACCAGGGAATACTCCACCCAACTTCTTACCAGGAAATTCCTGCCTGTGTGACTGGGGGAGCTCCTATCTGTCCTTTGTGGTCCCACATGACTGAGGGAACTTCCTCCCACCTGTCTTAGTGCCTTGTACAGCCTATGGCAGCTCATCCAACACTCACCAACTTTCCACACTGCTGAGGAAACCTCTGTCCAACCTCAGCAGCAATCTACCTAATCAGGGAAAATCCACTCACCATTTGTGATGCTCTACACAAAATCGGGCAACCCACCAGCCTTCTGTGGCACTCCCATTGCAGTGGGCACCCCTGCTCACTCTCTGTGGCTTCCCAGCTGCTATGGGCCACACCATCATTGCTTCTTGTGAGATCACTCAGTACAGCACCATCCTTGTGGATCCAAAACAACCCAACCAGTGTCCCCTGAGAGGGCCATCCAACTCGAGTAACAGAATACTGGTTCACTAGGGAAAGAGTGAAGCCACAGGAGGATAAAGCGGTGGGTCAATAGCATAGTGAAATTCATCACAGGAAGTTCGAAAAAGTGGAAAATGGCACCAGGATCCTCAAAAACAAGGCAACGCAAGCAGCAATCAGCCCCAACAACCTCAACAAAGAACAGGAGAAAAAAGGCAATGACAAAATATGTCCTGAACCTAATGATGTGCACAGCAGAAGCAGACATTGAGCTGCCACAGAAAAATTTCACAGTGCTGCTTGGAGTCACACAGGTTATGAGGGAAGCAATTCAGAAAGAGGATGAAAGGATAGAGAAGATAAAATCCATACACCAAAGTGAAATACAAGAGTTTAGGACCAAGCTCCTTCTATGAAGCTAGTATAACACTGATATTAAAACTGGGCAGGGATTCCACAAGAATCAAGAACTACAGACCAATATCCCTAATGAACATTGATACACAAATCCTTAACAAAATACCCGCCAATATAATACAAAAGCATATAAAACAAATAATTCACCATGACAAAGTGGAGTTCATACCAGGGATGCAGAGATGATTCAACATACGAAAGACCATAAGTATCATTTGCCACATTGACATGAAAAACTGTCTGAACCACATGATAATATTGATAGATGTGGGAAAAGCATTCAACGACATTGAACACTAATTTCTGTTTAAGACACTCAGAAAGATAGGGTTGAAAGGAAAATTCCTCAAGATAATACAAGCTGTATATGAAAAGCCAATAATCAACATGGTAGTCAATGGAGAAAAGACTTAACACAATCCCACTGAAAATGGGGACCAGTTAAGGACATCCCGTATCCCCACTCTTATTTAACCTCATACTGTTTTGGCTAACAGCATAAGACAAAGAAAAGACACAAAAGGTATTTGCCCAGGGAAGGAAGAAGTGAAACTACCATTTTTCGCAGATGATATGATCTTATATATGGACCATCCCAAAAGCTCCACAAGGGGAGTACTGGAAGCAATAGAGTAGTATGGCAGAATGGCAGGATACAAGAAAAAACAAACAGAAGTATATCGGATTTTTTTTCATCACTGCCCTCTGGTGGTCGTGGGAGCTATCCAGCGAGCTCCTGAGAGCCACTGCTGGATTTGAACCGCCAAACCCGCAGGCCACAGCTCCACACTCAACCACTTACGCCACCAGGACCCTGCCCCCGTATATCAGACTTTTATATACATCGGATAAGACTACTACAGAAGAGGAGACCAAAAAGGTAGTACTCTTCACAAGAGCCAAGCACAAACTGAAATATCTAGGGATATACCTGACTAAAAGAACAAAAGATCTGTATGAGGAAAATTAAAGAACACTATTACAAGAAACCAAGAGTGACTTCAACAAATGGAGAATATCCCATGCTTGTGGATTGGAAGTCTCAATATAGTAAAGATGTCAGTTCTACCCAAGGCATTATTTAAGTTTAATACAATTCCAATACCATTACCCTTATCTTTCTTCAAAGAAATGAAAAAAGTGATTGCCAACTTCATATGGAGAGGGAAGAATCCCAGAATTAGCAGAGAACTCCTCAAGACGAAGGACACGGTGGGAGGGCTTGCTTTACCTGACTTTAGCACATATTATATAGCCACAGTGGTCAAAACTGCTTGGGATTGGAATAGTGATAGATACTCAGACCTATGGAAAAGAACTGAAAACTGTATGTCAGCCTGCAGACAGACAACTGATCTTTGATAAGGGTCCAAAAAATATCAAATGGGAAGCAGATGCCCTCTTCAACAAGTGGTGCTGGAATTAGTAGATATCTACCTGCACAAAAATGAAGCATGACCCTCATCTCACTCCTTGCACAAGAATAAATTCAAGATGGATCACAGACTTCGAGGTAAAACCCCAAACTACTAGGGCCATCAATGAGGGAATTGGGACCAACCTGAGAACTTTGGTGCAGGAAATACACAGGCTATCAGAAATTGGAAAGGACACAAACACAGAGGAGGCACAAATAGACAAATGGGATATACTGAAGATAAAACACCTATGTACATCGAAAGAATTCACCAATAGAGTAATAGTAGAGCTCACGGACTGGGAAAATATCTTTAGCAATGACAAATCAGATAAAGGCTTTATTACTAAAATCTACAGTACCCTGATAGAGTCCAAAAAGAAAAAAAACCTAATTGCCCACTGAGAAGATGGGCAAAGGGCCTGAACAGAAGTTTCATAGGGGTAGAAATCTGCGTAGCTAATAAACATATGAGAAAATGTTCACAATCATTAGCTATAAGAGAAATGCAAACTAAAACAACAGGGTATTACCTAACACTCTTAAGGAAAGCCCAATTCAAAAAATCAGAAAGCACCAAGTGTTGGAGGGACTGTGGGGAGACATGAACTCTCATCCACTGCTGGTGGACCTGTAAGTATGGGCAGCCACAATAGAAACTGATTTGATGATATCTAAAACAGATGGAAATTGAGCTACCATATGACTCAGCAATCCCCCTCCTGGGCATATAACCAGAAGAGAAAAGAAACAAACCACAGTCAGACATCTCTGCTCCAACATCCATCTCAGCACAGTTCACATTTGCAAGGAGTTGGAAACAACTTTCTAACAACTGGCAAATGGATTACAAAACCGTGGTACACACATACAGTGGAGTAGTAAAGCATGAAGCATATCACCGCACGGGAAGACCTGGAGTCAGTTATGGTAAGTGAAGTAAGCCAAGAGCAAAAGGACAAGTACAATGTGAGTCCACTGAGATAAGCTTAAAAAAAAATGTCAAGGGGGCATAGGAAAAAAACTACTGTACACAAAAATTACTGGGGTGAGGTCCAGGTGTTTGACAGGGACTGGACCAAATCCAGGGCTACATGTGGTAGCCAACTAAAATGGAAGGTAGGGGGTAAAAATAGCAATGTGCAGCTGTCAAAAAGGGCACTAACCCACTCAAGGGGAGTGTATTGTTTGTATCTCCACAGGGAAAGAGGGACCAAACTTAAACCCGGTGTTCACTGGCAGCAGAGAGGCAGTGGAGGGACCCGAGGGCCCAGACCCAATCCCACCTCCATGGACAGCCACCCCTCCCCCCAGAAGAATTTACTTTAGAGCACAGCACTGAAGCTGCAGCTTGGGGAGAGGGACATGTTTGCCCAGAACACATGGGAGCAAGTGAAGCGGGAGGAAGAGAGAGGGGAGCACATCCTAGACCACCAATTGTCTTGAGGACAATATCCCTGCTCAGAACAGCCAATCCACAGAGAAGACCGTATGGCAGACCCCACTCTGTGACACAGTGTCCCTTGCTGACCCAAGGTCCTACAGGGGACAATACTGGAGACACAGGGTCAGGATTACACCTGGTCTAACACCTACCACACTAACGCCAAAACATTAAGGTGGCATAGCAGAGCAGCAGGGGGTTGGGGGATTGGCGGGGGGGGGGGGGAGTAGAATATGGAGGTACTGAGAGAGTGCTAAAGATAGACTTTGGGGTTGGGGTATGGTAACCCATTGGACTCAACCAGAGGACACTCCTAGAGGCCAACAAACAGACCTTGAAGGTTTTTCTTTTTTTATTGTTAATTCTATATTTTTACTTATTTCTTTTTTTCCCCCCTCCCTCTCTATTTTCACTTATTTCTATATTTTTTTCTGGACATTGAATTTTTTGTCATCATTGTGTTTTACTTTATTTTGTTGCTTTATCTTGGTATGTCTTATTTTTTTCTGCACATTATTATCTCTGCAGGTCTATTTAGGTAAGATAGGCTGGATGAACAGCCTGTCTAGCTTTTTCTGGGCCCACTGACAGGGACACCACCCATACCTTCATTAGTTTTTCCTTCAGTCATCAGAAGGCCCTTCGTCATATACACTGAACCACCATATACACTGACCTCATTAGGAACCCCACAACAGTGATCTGCCATCAGAGACTGAACTAAGCAAGAGGTTTTTAAAATCGACTGAGGGTTGAAAAAAAAAAAAAAAGGGCACTGTCTTCATGGAAAGATAGAGAGGAATCATCAAATGCATTTTCTTAATTAATTAAAAGAGGGGCAGGCTATTTTCCATTTTCTAGGAGCAAAGGTTTGATATTTCCAATGGCATTGCTTCTAGTCTGACGTAGGACCAAATCTTTCCACACATCTTCTATTTCAGCCTCTTCTGACAGAGGATAAACTGACAGTCCTTGTACACTGAGAGTTCAAGAGCAACAGCATGGTCAAGGTCAGTTAATGGGCAGAGTATGAATTTAGAGTCAAAGGACTAAAATGTTGGTGATTTATAGTTACCATCTATGTCATAGAACAAAGGGTCTGAGGGGCCAAGCTTAAAAAAAAAAGAGTGGAGGACCTATAATCAATGAGTTATAATAGAGGTTATATTATAACTTTAGAGAACATCACCCTGGTCAGTGTCCCACAGTGGGGGGCTATGATCACCTTAACTGAGGCGAGAAGGTCTAATCCAGGGGTGCTCACACTTTGTCAGCATGGGAGCTCCTTATAAAATGATCAAGACAAAATGATCTACTAACTACAAAAATACAAAATACAGACTCATTATTTATTTATTACATTTATTCATGAATGAATTGAGAATTCCTTATATGTACAATGTATGCTTCTGAACCTTGTATAACCGCATGAGTCCATATCGCACAACACAACACAATTAATTATGTACACTTTTAGTCATTCCCTGAGTTGACTCTGATGACTTGCACTGAATGGAATGAGCCAGGGATGCACAGTCAGGACAGTAGCTGCTGACAGCCAGCCTCAAGCACATTTCCAAATGATCACCAGTCTTGGTGGAACGGGTACTTGGACTTCCTGATCTGTATGTGGGAAAAGGCTGACTCACATAAATAAGTACAGCCAAAGAATAGTCAAAGAGGTAGCACATTTTCTCATGTTTGGGTATTTTCCCTCTGAGAGTAAATTCCAGAACTGTTCGAGTGCTCTGGGCTTGCAGTGTCAAAATCTCACCTTCCAATCCAGAAGAGTTCAGGTGAAACAGTGTTGCAATTTTTGATGCAAGTGAATCAACCTCAGCACCTTCCCGAAAAGGACAGTGCATGAAAATAATGACTAGCTCGAGCTCAGTTTTACCGCATCTAGTAGCAATTGTTTGCACGACCTGCATTTGACACCTAAGATTGCATCTCATTGGCTTCACAGTATATCAATTAAGTGACAGGATTGAATGTAGGCTTATGTCTTTTTTTAATGCCATGCAATCTATCTACACTACATTTGCAATTGATGAGTAGACAGATATAAGACTGAGCACCCCCAGTCCAATCCTTTGAAGGACATAGACAAAGGAAAGACTTAATGAACTAAAAGCCAAAACCAAACTCCCAGACATCTACTTGATTAGTCTCCTGATGACCCTACAGAACAGGGTTTTTGAGACTCTCATGAACTCTTCACAGAAACAGAAAGCCTCTTCTCCCACGATGCAGCTGCTGGTTTCAAACTTCTGACCTTGTGATTTGTAGCACAACAGGTAACCACTATGCCATCAGAGCTCCTCAAGGTTACCTTCAGCTTGTGGATCGGGACCTCTTTTTTTTGGAGGGGGGGGGGTTGTCCAACAACCCTCTCACAGCGGTCACCCAAATCATAGCAGTAGCAAAATTACAGTGATGAAGTAGCGATGGAAATAATTTTATGGTTGGGAGTCATGACCTCAAGAGGAACTGTATTAAAGGGTGGCAGCATTAGGAAGGCTGAGACCATTGCTTTAAAGTAAAGTGAAAGCTTTCCCCTGAGGGTCAGGAGGTTCCCATTCGTTTTCCCTGGAATGAAATCCACAAGATCAGATTTTCTGAGAACACGCTCTCTAAACCTATACTCATTCCAGCGTTGCTTCTGATATAAAGTGACTTGCTAATGCTGTGTATATAGACAGACAGAATGAAGCTGAGTGTTCAGAAATAAATCCACACCTCTATAGTCAACTGATTTTGGTGAGGGTGCTAACTCCATTCAATGGGAAAACAAGAAGTTATCCAATAAATGGTCCTCGGAGAACTGGATTTCCACATTTAGAACAATGAAACAGGATCCAGCCGTTACAGCACCACAAACGACAGACCAATTATCTCAATGTGAAACCAAACCAAAGAATTCTTAGGAAGAAATGTAGATGAACACAGTTGGAAGACTTGACTTATCTAATTCACAGACTTATTATAAAGCTTTACAAGGCAGGACAGTTTGACATTAGCAAAAAGATAGACATACAGATTAATGAAACAGAAAAAGGAATTCAGAAACAAACCCAGATATGGAAAAGTGGATTTACAAAAATAGTGTAAATTTTCCATTAAATTGTTGAAGCCCCCTCCTATAATCTATCTCATTTTCAAATTGGTGTGGGAGCAATAATAACATCTAGACATGCAAAATAATAATCGTTCAATTCTTATCTCTGAAAAGAAACAAAAGTTGACCATGAAAAACCCATAGGCCTAACATGATAAAATTTGTACATGAAATGCGGGGTACAATTTTTTTATAATGATGGGTTAGCTAAATTTTTTGCAAGTAGGGTATTGGGTTAGTACAGGTAGACTAGAGAAACAAATTTATAGACAGGCATGTGTGTATAAGGAAGAGGCTTATATACAAGAGCAATTAAACATTGAGAAAACATCCTACCCCAGTCTAGTCCAAGGTTATAAGTTCAATATTAGAACATATGTCTGATACCAATCTATAAAGTCCTCTTCAGACTCACGAAGCACATACAATGACACCGGGACAATCACAGGCCAGTGGGTGCAGCGTCTTGTGTATCCAGTGGCAGTAGAAGCATCTCACTGCTGGCAGGAGTCTCCCCGTGACTCCTCCAGTTTCCAGGGCTTAGGGTCCATCAGCATGCTGCCATGTCTCCCAGCGAGTGAACTGAGAGAGACAGTGTCTCTTGCCTCTAAGAAGGAAGACTGGATCTCCCAGAAGTCTCAGGGGAAGGCCATGCCCACACAGAGGTCTCACTGGCTCTCTCCAGACTGACATGCTAGACTCCACCCCTAAACTCTTAATCCTCAAACTGACACCAGATTAAGTGACTGTCACAGATATAAAAGCACACACTATTTGAGGGGGGAAATAAGAGTGGACATCCTTAAAATTCACTGTTTAAAAAGCACCATCAGGAGACTGGAAAGGCAAACTCTAGGCTGGGAGAAAATATGACCGATGCCCTTAGACACACAGAGACAGAAGGACAACCACCAGGTGAAGACACCAAGCCACGGGCAGTTTCCTTCTGAGAGTCCTCTGGAAGAAGCAACTTGGCTGACCCCCTGATTTGGACTTCCAGTCTCCAGATTGTGAAACAATAGGTTTCTTCTGCGGCTTAAAGCCACTCATTTTGCCGGTATTTTGTTCTGGCAGCCAGAGGCTATGAATATGCTCCTAGTTCCTCCTCCAGAGAGGCATAAATGATGTGTGATGTCAGTAAAGAAACCATGGGAGAAGGCCAGTGCTCAGCATCCTCTTGCTTCCCACTGGCCCTGCTTCTCAGGAGCTGTTGCGCTGTCAGCAGGGCTCACGCTCCTGGAGGCCAGCCCTCAGAAAACAGCCTTCCAGCTGTTGGGCTCAGAAGGGAAGCTGAGGGACAGGAAGGAATGCTGTAAGTCCTGTTTGGGTCCTGGGTCCAAGCTACATTCCTCCAGTCAGCTAGACAGACAATACAGCGGATCATCTATTTCATCTCCTCACCGACTGGTCAGAAATCTAGTGTGAGCGAGGGGTATGATTCATTAGGCGGGCTCCCCCCAACGCCTTTCTTTCCTTTAGCTCCCTGTCAAATTGCCCCTCCTGTTCAGCTGACTTCTTATTCGTGAAGTCTATCACAAATCGTGAGCTTCCAATGAATCTTTTTCGAGGGCCTGCCCCCAAAGGACTACTTAGGAACCCCTCTGTAATATTTATTCTGCCTGTCACTTCAGTAAGTTCTAGTTATCACTTTGGACACTTATGAATTCCCTAAGAGAGGGCTGATATATTTATCTTGGTATCAATCATTCCAGCTGAATTTTTTTATTACATTTAATTCGAGTCACCTTTGCATTGTTCTCTCCTCGCTGACTGTAAATTCAGCGAGGCAGAGGGTCCCTTCTGGTGTCCTGCTCTTCTGTCTCTTCTTGTGCTATAGAAGCACAGGGCTAAGCGGAGAATCGAGCCCCGTAAATATTTGATGAATTGAGTTACATTTCCTCCTACACACCCATAATCCATGCCAAATAAGTCTCGGCTGATTGACTGATTGAGATTGGTGAGATGGGGAGGCTTTGTCTACAATCAAAGTCCTCTCTTATATATTTTCAGAAAGATTAACATTTCATTCCAATAGTAAGTACAGCACGTCTATTTCCTTCGGGTGTTGGCGGCACAGTGGCTACATGCAGGGCTACTAACCGCAAGGTGAGCAGTTTTGAAACCGCCAGCTGCTCTTGCAGGAGAACGGCCAGGTTTTCCACTCTCATAAAGAGCTACAATCTCGGAAACTCAAGGGACAGTTTCACGCTGTCCTTTAAGGTCACTGTGAGCGAGAATTGACACCATGGCAGGGGAGTGTTGTTTATTTTAAGTAGGTAATGTTAAGATGATAGCAGTCATTCCTTTACACCTTGGTGTTTGGCGGCTTCAGACCTACAAATTGCATTCGGTTTAGGTACTCAGTGCCAGGGGTAAAATTTGGTTTGCATCATCATCGGTTGTTCCTGTGGTTTTTTTTTTAAATCACCAATTTGTAGAGAAAAATGGACTTTTCGCACTGAAGCAATGAAACGATCTGGGAAACAGAATCTAGCAATGTCATCAAGTTCTGAAGTAGTGACTCAGCAAGATAAGCCAAGTTCCAAGGGCAATCAGACTCCCGGCAGCTTTCTGCAGTGCGGTGTGCCGGTGCACAATGCATCAGAAGTTACAGTGCGACAGCTTCCCGCTGTCCAGAGCCAACGGCAATTGTGCCTCTTGGCCTCATAGAAGATCCTTATATCCTCAGTAGCAGGGCAGCATACATTAGTATGCCCCATATCTCTGCAGAGGCTAGCACATAGGTGGACTTACCACGTACCCCTATGCTTATTGGGAGAAAGACGAGGCTTTCCACGTCCATAGAGACTTACATTATTGGAATTTATAAGGGGCTATTCTACCCTGTCCTAGAGGGACACTATGAGTCGGAATAAACCCAGTGTCGGCCAGCGTGGAGTTTTTGTTTATTAGCTAACTCGTTAGAAGAGAAAGGCTTGGGCTGAGCCCTGGTGGTGCAGTGGTTGTGTGCGGGACAGAGGCCCACAGGGTTGGTGGTTCAAAATCCATCAGCAGCTCTCCAGGAGCAAGGCTGGGCTTCCTACTCCCACCAGGGGGCAGTGATGCCCCCCCCCCAAAAAAAGAAGAGAAAGGCTTAATAATATAAACTGAAAAACCTATATCTATTTTGGTGGGGGGGTTTTCTTGGGGGGGCATCAACAGTGAAAGATTTTCTAGGCAAAATATTTCCTGATCCAGGAAGCATCAAAAGACGATAGAAAGAATACACAGTCACTGTACTAAAAAGAATTAGTTGACATTCCATCATTTCAGGAGGCAGCATAACGAACTGAAGGTAGAAGTTCAAATAGCACTGAAAGCAATAGCCATAAACAAGGCTCCAGGGATTGATGGGATAGCCATTGGAAGTATTTCCACAAGCCCAGCACTTTCTATGCCAGTCAATTAAGAAGACAGCCAGTTGGCTACCTGACTGGGAGAGACGCACATTTGTCCATGTGAAACACAGATGGCGCAATCTTGCTCATTGAAAGTCAGGGAGGACAGAAGGCACTTGTGGAGGAAGAGCAAGGGTTGCATGCGACCTTCAGTGTGGATTATAGCTCAATGTAAAGAAGTTCCAAATCCTCAGTGGGCCAATAGGTCACATCATGGGGAGAAAAGGAGAAAAGCTCAAGGCTGTCAAGGATCTGGTCTTGCTTGGATCCACAATCAATGCTCATCGAAGCAGCAGGCAGGAGATCAAATGACACGTTGCATTGTTCTATCTGCTGTACAAGTCATTTGTAAAGGGCTGAAAAGCAAGGGAGGAGTTCCTTTGAGGATCAAGGTGCTCCTGACCCGAGTCGTGGTGTTTCCAATCACCTCGAATGCAAGTGGAATTGAACTTTGCATAAGGAAGGCAGAAGAAGCGATGCATTTGAATTTTGGTGCTGGCAAAGAATATTGAAAGTACACATGGCCCACAACAAGAACAAACAAATCTGTCTTGGACGAAGTACAGCCAGAAAGCTCCTTAAAAGCACATCATTACGCATGAGGGGGAGAGCAGGGTGGGGACCTAAGGCCCACCAGTGGGTAATTGGTCACCCTTTTACAGGGGAGTCACGGGGAGGAGACAGGCTAGTCAAGGGGCACCAGGGCAGTGATGATGCATACAAGTTTCCTCTAGCTCCTGAAGCCTTCCTCCCCACAACCATCATGGTCCCCACTCTACCTTACAAGTCCAGATGGATTGAAGAAGGTACACCGGTGGAGAGGGGAGCTGGAGATATGGGGAAACCAGGATGGGTGAGCCCCTTCGGGCCAGTGGTTAGATTGGAGCTGCTGGAGGGGTGGAGAGAAGGGGTAGAGAGAAAGAACCAACTGCAAGGATATACACACAAGCTCCTATTTGAAGGATGGGCATCAGGGGAGTGGGTTGGGGGAGAGGTCGGGGAGTGTAAGATATGACAGAATGATAATAATTTTTAAAGTATTATGTGTTGGTGGGAAGGAGAGAGCAGAGGAAGATGGAAAGGGATGGAAAAGCCGATACTAGGGGCTCAAGGGGAAAGGCGGATGATTGGAGAATGATACTAGCAGTGGACGTGTGAATGTGCCTGGTACAGTATGTTTATTTATGTATTGTGAAAAACGATGTACGAGCCCCCGATAAAATTATTTAAAAAAAACACACAAATGGCGAGGCGCCACTTCACGTACTTTGGTTATGTTTTCAGGAGAGACCAGTACCTGGAGAAGGCTGTCGTGCTTGGTTAAGCAGAGGGCAGTACAAAGGAGGAAGACCCCTGGCATGATGGATTGGCACAGTGGCAGCAATGATGGGCTCAAACTTAAGAATAATTGTGATGATGGCCCAATACTGGGTACCAGTGTTGGGTTCTACTCTCTATAGGGCAGCTATGAGTCGACAGCGATGTGAGGGGGCCTAACAACAACGGCAGAATGGACCCAGAGAGCTGCCCTCTAGAAGGATGCGTGCCAGCTAAGACGAGCAGTGCCGAAGAGAGGTCCTACGCCCAGATTGGCAGAGTAAGAACGTTGAAAGACCTGAGCTCATGAGTCTGTAGGAGGAAGCAAACTCAAAAAGTCACGCGCTGGAGTCCATTTCACTGGGACAGAGGGGAATGTCCCTGTGGGTTTCCGAGCTGGAAAATCTTTACAAGAGCAGAAAACTGTGTCTTCCCCCGGTGGGGTGACTAGTGGTTTCAAACTGCTGACCTCTTGGTTAGCAGCCCAACTTATAACTCACTGTGTGCCACCAGGGCTCCTTTTTAGAAGGAATGATGCTTCAAAAGTCTGAAAATGGTTTATAAGAGCATCAAAGCCTCCATTTACTAGTCTGATAGACACTAGTGGAATTCCTTTGTCACCTTTCACCCCAGGGGCAGTATCCACTCCTCTCACCTTCCCCCACCCCCATCCCGGTGTCTCAACTTTCCGTGGACTGACCACCAGTACAGTAAGTGGAACAATGACACCGGGAGGGCAGCACTCCCAGCAACAACCAAACACGAGCGATCAAAAGGGTCACTCCCACCCAGGGATAAAGCGCGGAAGACTGGAAGGGAGAGACAAGAAGGACGAATAGAAACAGGGGGGAGGTGAGAAGACTGCTGTTGCGTTGCCGAGACTGCAATCAGTGTCCGGAAACAAAATGTGCGCAGATCGTGGAATGGAAAATCAAGGTGTTCTGCGTACTTTCACCCAAAGCACAATAAAAAACAAAATAATAATAATAATAATAATAATAATAATAATAATAATAATAATAATTGCCTTTATTTCTTTTTTTAAAAAGTAATAATAAAAATAACAACCCAATAGCTTGCACTTAATTCTAGGCCTCATTCGTTCTTAGATGACCGGGTGCTGCTGATGCTGGACTTCATGACGACAACCCTGAGCAGAGAGGTGCTTTGGCAAGCGCCAGGGGATCAGAAGGAATAGCGTTGGAGAGCTTAAAGCTGCGGTTCTCAACCTGGGGGTTGCGACCCCTTTGGCATCAAACCACCTTTTCACAGGGGTCACCTATTTCCTATGGTCTTAGGGACTGAGACACCGCTTTATCAGTCTCCAAGTGGAGCCACATGCAGATACGCCCACACGCGAGCACCTGGCATGAAGCCTGTTACCCAAGCTACACCAAGCTGCAAGACAAAATTTCATTTATTTGTCATTAGAAATAAATATTTCACAATAGATTTTTGTGATGAGTCACGATGCTTTCATTATGTTCAATTTGTAACAATGAAAATACATCCTGCCGATCAGATAGTTACATGACGAGTCACAGCAGTAGCAAAATGACAGGAAGTAGCAACGCAAATAATTGTATGGTTGGGTGTCCCCACCACATGAGGACCTGTATGAAAGGGTCATGACATTAGGAAGGTTGAAAACCACTGTCTTAAAGGCTTGTTTTCAAAGAAGCAGTCATCTAGGTGAGGCATCAATTACATCCACGGGAAAGAAGCACATCAGTCTGTGTGATCCAAGCATTGTGATGGCACCAGGGCTTAAATTCTGAACGAAACCCAAATGCCATTTGCAGGGTCCACATGAGAACCAGGCATCCAGGAATTCTCTCCAATCACAGTGGAGGGAAGTGAACAGCCTTGCTCTCAGGAAGAGATCATTGCAAAGCCTATTAGAGTAGACCCAGTTGGGTTAAAACATAGTTGATCTCCCCGTTGACACATTTGAAGGTGTTTCTTTTTTATTGGGGGGGGGGCGCATCACTGCTCTCCGGCGGTGGGAGTAGGAGGCCTAGCCCCACTGCTGGAATTGAACCTCCGTCCCAGTGAGCCGCAGTCCCGCGCACAACCACTACGCCACCGGGGCTCAGCCCTCATTTTTTTTTTTTTTAAGAAAAGGGTAAATGCACATGGTTCAAGGCCTTGGTGAATCCCCTCTGCCCAAGGGCTAGGGAGGAGAACAGCCTTGCTAACATGCAGCATGTGGTGGAGCGTGGATTGTTGCCAATGCCGTGAGGTTAAACCATAGCACCCTATCACCTGCTCTCCCTTATACTCCATTGAAATCTGTTCTGGGTTTTATTATCGTGTTTTCTTTCTGATTGAGGTCTACCTGTTTTACATTGATATTTTTGCCTGTTTGTTCCTGTTTTGATGTTTTCCTGTAGATGATAAATCTATAGCGTCAGTCACTGCATGAATGGTTCCGCAGGGGATATGGTTGGGGAGGTTGGGGTGGGGCCTGGGGAGCTAACAACGACAAGTACAAGAATGAAGACAATGTCCTAAAATTAATTGTGGTGATGAGTGTACAACTCTTCTTGGTGTGACTGAAGAGCTGAAATGTGTGTTATGTGAATTACATACCAATGAAACTGCAGGGGGAAAACATACAATAAAAAGCCAGTGGAAGCATTTTCTGGATCATGTGCACGTCTGCCTTCTCACTCAGCATCTGAGGTGGGAGTAAGGTGGAGTGGGGGCAACACAGACAGTTGTGGTGCCTCATCTCCTGAACTTGTGGCCAGGAAAAGGGGTTGAAACATGTGCTCAGCCCACAGAGGGCTTTCAACAGAGGGGCACGATCTGACTGGTGGTCTCTCTCAAAGAGAGAAGGCACAAAGC